>VDFB02081536.1:136277-164511 GCA_007258455.2 Sequoia sempervirens
CTCCTACATCCAGATTGACGGCTGCCAGAGGGCCCCATACAAACTTCCAAGGTATCCCACTAATCACATTGTATTGTTGGAAGTAACTAGGCAAATTTGTGACTTTGATGCTGTTGTCAAGAAAGACAAACACAAGATAGGATTTGGTGGAGATTTTCCCCTGAGGATTGGCACTGGAGAGGTTTGTCTGTCCATTGGTTCCACCCAGGCTTCAGAGGAAGAATTGAGTGCCCTTGGTCTGTCTTTTCATTCTACAAGATCAAGGTTTGATATTATAGGAGAATCTCAGAAGAAGGCCAGCAAACAGTATTGCCATAAGGTGAATATGGAAGACTACTAGGCCAACTATAGTGATGAATTTGAGGTCAGAAAGAAGAAATTCTCCAGGCTTCCAGTTGAGTTAGTCCGATTATACAACATAAAGGTAGTCCCTGATCAATTGGAGGACGATGGGAACTTGATCCAAGATCATGCTTATGAGGCCATAAAGGATAGACCAATTGGTGATGTGGATTGGTCAAAAGAGGAAAGGATAGAATTGAAACAACTGGTGGATCTAGTTCTCAAATTCACTAGGATGTGGCTAAAGCATAAGCTATGGGAGCTGGAGAATAATGGTGTGTAGTGCACCTATGCTCTAATGGGAGATTTGGATCTCCACTCCACCTCTCAGGAATCTACCGAACAGGATCCCAAGGGCAAGGGTAAGTTGGATTCTCCCTTCAAATTCAAGATTAAAGGAGTTCAGGAAATAGAGGTCCAGGAAGCAGAAAAGCAATGAAAGCCGAAAGCTAAGAAGAGGACAAGGACTAAGAAGTCCAAGCAGAAAGGGATCGAAGGGAAGAATCCTGAGGCTGATAATCTTGTGCCCAAGAGGAGAAGAATCATAAAATTGTCAGAGAAGGCAAGCTCCAAGGTTGGGGAGGAAGTTGCCGCACCTGTGATAAATGTTGAAAGAACAGAGGAGAAGGCCCAGGTATATGCAAGGAGGTCTAGGACTCCTTCTCCTAGGGACAGTGTGCCTGAAGCAAATCTCCCTCTTGTGGTTTCTCATGAGGAACAACATGATGATGTGCCTTCTACTCATGGAGCTCAAGGAAAACCTAGTGAGTCAAAGGATGTTGAGAATCATCCTGATACTGAAGAGGAGGAGTTTCATGAAGGTGACCTCTACGGTGCAAAGGTAGAAATTGAAAAGATAATGTAGTCCCCTATGGTTGCACATGCAGATTCTCCTATTAGAACTAAGGCAGTTGAATCTCCTCCAACGGAAGTTGAGGTAGTGAAAGATCCATCACCTGAACGAGAGGAGGAACATGTTGAAGAGGAAGAAAGTAAAATAGATGAAACTCCTGATGAACAGAATTTGAGTAAGGAGGCATCTAAGGATCAGCAGGAGGAAAAGCACGCTGAGGTGCAATTAGAGCCCACTGTTCTGGAATGGCTAGACAAGGAGATAAAGAGAAAACAAGTCATTCTGGAGGATAGTCCACCAAATTGGGATGCACTACTAGCCAAAATTGGAAAAGATAAAGGTAAGAAGAAGGCTAGGGTGATCTAGAGGATTGAAAGGGACAAAGCCCATGATAGAGTTGTTCACATTGCCACCCCTGCTCCAGATAAAAATAGAGATGATGTGGTTGGGAAGGATTACAATATTCAGACCTTCAATATAGGACCTACATCAATCGAGTAGGACATTGAGGATTATGAGGGATCTACTGCAATTATTGTGGGTAGATTGAGGAAGGAGATGAAGACCAAGCAGGAGCTGAAGAGAGAAAATGAAGATCTCAGAAAATGCATGGAGGACTTAATGAAACCACTGTAGTCCATTAACCCTTCTTCCTCTGCTGCAAATCCTCTACCTCAAGAGACCATCACTGAGCTAGAAAAGATGAAAGCTTCCACCCTTGCCACTACGAATTGGTTGAAAGGAGTACAAATAAAGGGTGATGAAGCTTCTAAGGAGGACCTATCAACAGGAAAGGATGTTGTCATGGCGACTGAGTGGTTGAAGGCTGTGTTGGCACAGGATAAAGAAGATACGGATCTCCTTCTGCAGAAAACCAGAACTATCATGGATTACACCTGGGACAGGTTGGTGAGTGACGGAATCCTTCCTTCTTCTAGAGTTGTCAAACCATGGGAGTGGTATGAAATGTTACAGATTAGGCAGAAAGTGTTGAAGAATATTTACAAGCAAAGAAAGCAGATTGATGATACCCTAGTTGGTTTCTACAATGGATCCATTTCCTTCTTTGAAATTATGATGAGAAGAAGGAGGATCGCGCCCATTTATTTGAATCTGGAATAGTTAAGAAAGTGGTGGCAGGATGTTGATGCACCACTTGATGATGGGTCTATTTCTGAGCACCAATTGGATGATGCAACCACCTACCTTGCAGTTATTGACAAATACCTAACGTATAAGGTAGATTGGGATAGGTCAGTCAAGCGGTTGAGAGAAGAGATTGTGTCCATTGAGAATCGACTTAGGGTTCTGCCCCTGCCACCAGTAGCCGACTTGGATGGGGCGTTCTTGAAAGTACATGAAGAGCCAGATCAGAATAGGGATAATAGGGAAGGGAGCTAATGATAGGCTGCGGTGTGATTTGTGCTTCCCTTTTATCTTCTAGCGCATTGGTTCGAACTGCATTGCGGATCCTGGGCCGACTTGGATGGATGTGCATTTAATGCTTATTTGACCGATTGTGGGTTTCTCTTGATCGAGTTGTTGTGCCATTAATGCCGCAGGCTCTTGCTTGGTCGACGGGTTTTCTGGGGGGATTCTATATGTTGGGCATTTCGCCTCATTTGTAAGGGCTAGATAGTTAGAATTTGTAATTAGAATATAGAGATTGATATACAGCAGATATAGCTAGAAGTAGAGCAAGTTAGCAGGTAGTTGTGCTTAAGCAAATATTGTAACAAAAAACCAAAATTGTTGCTATAGTGGATAATTCGAATACAAGTAATGGCATTGTGATTTGGTGCCATAGTTGTGTTCTTTGTCTTGCATGGTTCTTGTTTTTCCACCAAAATTTCTTTTGAGGAGGTTGGATATTTAGATTAGATTTGATTCAATAATGTTTGTGATTTGATACTTGAATGTTGGGTGCTAATCCTTCAACACATACTTTCAACCAACCATTGTTAGTTTCCTTTCCAAAAGTTAGCCCTCGACTTCATATCGCAGTTTAGTTTGGATTGTGAGATTTGTCTATCGTTCTAATAGGGTTGTTGAATGAATGTTCATGATTTGGAAAATACACCACCTCACATTGGGTAATTATTTTCTGTGGAAGACTAGATTGATTCCGGCCAAGTAGAGATCAATTTTGAGGATTGATCCATTCAAGTATTGGTTAGCTTTCATTATTAATCTAGAAGTATAGATTTAGAAATCTCTTTGAAACCCTTATCCTTTTCCATTTTCTTTGATTATTGGTTAGATTTAGGATTAAAATATCAATGATTGTTAGATCTTAAATAAAACTCCATTCGCAAGATTTTTCCTTGTAGTAAGGTCCACCAGATTACTTAGCATTTCACATTTATCATCGAAGTTGTTTTATAATTGTCGCTAACTTACATTAGGACTGTGGTTATCTCCTTGATGGCCGATAGAGATTTACCTTCAAGAGATAGGATATTATATTTTTTTCGAGTTGTTGTTGTGCAGAAAACACCATCAACATTATTCTGAGCTTTAATCCACTTAGAACATTCAACCAAAAGTAATATGCAAAAAAAGAAAGAAAACAACCACAACATCATAACACAAGGATTTTACGTGGAAACCCTGTTAGGGAAACCACAGCGATGGAAATCCATACAATATAACTGAAAGTATACCCAAAGAAATATTACAAATGGGAATGCACTTTATTCAAGCACATCAGCTCTTAGGGCTCACTTACTCAAGATACAGCTACTCTATTTCAGCGTAGATTTGGATTAGACCAGACGAAACCGAAACAATATCACATGCTTGATTAATAGCTCCACTAGGCTCAGGTCAATCTTCTATCCTTTTGATTGATACAAAACTTTTGCTCTACTCTGCTCTGACTCACTTCACAAAATATTTATGTGCAAGTGAAACTGTGCATAAAATCTCTCCAACACTCTTCTGGTATATATAATACACATTGACACACCGTACATATATATCAAAATGATATAAGAGATCATACATATATATCCGTGACTAGAAATTTAATCGCAATAAGTTGGCTTCAAATAAAACTTGAAAATATTAGCAACTGTTGGCTCAAATCATAAGAGTTATGCAATGTGCATCCATAATGGTCGACCACAACTTAGCTTAGACCCAAAACAAGATGAGAAAACACAAAAATATTCGAATAAACATTTCGTGAATATCCACAATACATTACATCAACTAAGTCAACCCCAAAATATTGATAAACAGAGAAGTAACAACCAAATCTCCAAACTCACACAAGAATTAATACACTAATATTTCTTAACAACACTTTAGATGTACTGAAAAACCTCCCATGAGGTCCACAACTCAAAATAATAACTGGAAATTTGTAAGTGAATCGATGATCACCAAACTGTCGAATGCACTATTCTTCCTGACTGCCCTCAATCTGACCGCTGATATAAGCAAATGATGTTGTGCGGATCTGTCACCGACTAGGGTTGCCATCAGTGACAACACCAAAAATAATTCACAATGTCTCTTGCCAACAATCTCCCCCTTTGGCATTGATGGCAACACTTAGTGAAAAATGACTAAGTGTTAGATCAACATGAGTTACACTGCCACAAAAAGAAACTCAATCTTGGGAAAACAACCCCCCCTATGACGACTATACATTTTTCACTGTACACTTCTCCCCCTTTGACATCAATGGAAAAAACTGGGGAAACTGAAATAAAATTCCAAAACTGTACAAACATGAACTTGTAACTTACAAAAGTTTGAAAATATCTACAAAATTTTGCTTTAGCACTCTTAAATTGTCATCACAAACCTTTTTGAGACTTTCCAAAATTGTTATGTGACCACACATTAAATAGGATTGAGCCTTTGTAGTTTCAAGATTCTTCGAGTCACTAACTGCTACAACAACTTTTTCTTCCCTCAAAGCACTTACCATTATCTCAATCTTTGGAAAAATTTGTTCCCTGAGTTCACATACTCTCCCAATAGTTTTACCATTTTCATTCTTAAAACATCTTATTTTGTCAAGTAGGGTTGTTACTTGACCTTCTTGCTGAACCACATCACCGGCTAAAGGATCAAAAGTAGCATAAATGGTAGCTAATTGATTTTCCAGATCCTTCACCTTTTTCTCATTTCCTTCAGTAAACTTAGATAGAGCTAAACAGGACTTGTAGGCTTTTCCAGCTTCAGAGACAAAACCTTGAGTGTTCTTCATGCAAGTAGCTAACATAATCTTATCCTTTGCAATCACTACCTTCAACTGACTAAGTCATTTTCTATTAAACTCCTTTTGCACTTTATCCTCAGTAGATTTCTCAAGAGACTCAAATTGAGTACTTACAAAATTTATGAGCTTCTTTAGCTTGCCAGAAGAGGAACCTGAAGGATCCATGACATGAGTAGGCATTAGTTTTTGTAGAACTCCAAATGCAAGATTCAAAAATTCACTATCCTCTATGTGAGACTTCAGAATCTTCTCACTGGCCTTAGCTTGAGCAATTGATGCAACCTTCATCATCTGAATTGGGGAAAAAGTAGATAGATTGATTGAACTTTCATCCAATTTAGGATCAAAATATTCCTGTTGCTCCATTAGAGATCTCTTCTCTACCTTGGCAGTGTCTCTTGCCTCCATTTTGATTTCCTAAAAATTTTCACCTTCAACCTTGGGTCCTTCTGAGACTGTTTCCTAATTTCTTTTAGGAATTTCCACCTCTTCATTTTGCACTACCTTCTCCTCGGCTAATACCACCTTAGGAACTTCAGTTTCCATAGGTGTCTTTGTATCTTCCACATTAGGAGAAATCATAATATCCTCAACTTCTAGAGGATCAACTACATTCACATTCTCCTTATCATTTTCATTTACCTCCTCATTCACTACCTCATTTTTTGGAACATTTTCAGTATTCATTTCCTCAAAGTTAATCTTATTCTTTGATAGAAACTCTTCTAGAATTTCCTTAGTTTCACTAACAACAGCATCAGTTTCACCAATCATGAGTTTATTTACCCTTGTCTTGCTCTTAAATTCCTTTTTAGCTTTTTCAAGGAGTGAATCCATCTCTTCAATTGACATTTTTGGACACAAATCTGCAAGAACTCTCTTCCTCATATTCTCTTCTTCTATTCTAGCACTTAGCCTTCTCGACTCCAAAGTATCATACAGATTCTTGGGTAGGCCAGACATAATCTCAACAAGAACTTTATTAAAATGTTCATATGTTTTATTGTAGCCTCTTCTAGAATTCTCTAACCATATTCATCAAAATTTTCATCCAATTCATAGAGGGGCTTGAGATTACCGTCATTGACAACTGCATTCACAACTTCATCAACAAAAATACCAGGTTTATCAACTTTAGCCTTCTTTTCCTTTTCTTCTTTGCTGGAAGATTTTCTTTTGTTTAACTCGACAATGTGAGTTCCAGTAGCTCTTCTTTCAAAACTTCTTCTAATTTTGTTTCCTCGTCTTCTGAAATAGGCTTATATGTTCTTGTGCTTTTATTCTTCTTCCTTTTACTAGAAGGTTGGTCTTGATTTGGCTTTACTATAGGGGAACTCCTTTTACATCTAGTGCAGGCAGAGGATGCACTAGGACTAGCAGACTCTATATTTTCTTTCACTTTTGTTGCTTCTGCCTCATCTCTCCTCCTTCTTGCTTCTCTCAAGGCTTCTACAAGTAAGCCCATCCTTTCTACAAATACTTTTGTTTCTTTTATTACTCTCTTGACTATCACCGGTTTTCTCAATTCCTCATGAACTTGTATACTTTTCTCTGCATATGTTTTGAACCTCTCTTCTCCCAGATCCAGAGGTGAATTCAGCAAGTGTTCTGCATACATCTTCAGAACATTTTCCTCTACTTCATATCCCATTTGCATCATCCAAATTGTTCTGGGATCAACAACTTCCATATGACATTGGTCAATGTCTACCATGAAGCAGATAGTATTTTTGTACTATTCCACAATTGAAGTGGGAATTCTTTCCATGGCATGCATCATATCCTAGAAATTTTTGAAGTAACCCCACAAGGTAGTTTTCCTGACCTAACAGTCACCCATTCCAAACAACTTGTTCCCTATATGAATAGCTACAGGCTCATCATTTTTCTAATGTACTTTTCCAATGCCTGGAACTTCATTCATGAAATAGAAAAATAAGCACAATAGAAGATTACCATATTTGAAAGTATTCTTCTTGTTTTTCCAACAACTAACTTCTAAGCAGCTCGCACAAATCATACTCTACATTCTGCTTTACCATTTCATAAGCTACATAGATGGTCGTACTGGATACAGAATTGTCCCAGCTAGAATGATATATCTTGTAATCGATGACCATTGATGCAAATTTCACATCAACTTCAGCAATGTCTTCTATTGTGATTTCTCTTCTATCCCATTGTGCACCTGTTGCCTCAATAACCTTGTCATTCTTCATGGATTTCAAGACTGGAAGTCTACCGGTGGAATTCAGACCTGTTACTGCACATATAGCCTCTTTTGTGATTTTAAAGGGTATATTCATCCACATGAACTCGTCATGAACATGGCTCAAAATGTATCTCACCCATTCATTTTCCTCAAATATGGGAAATCTCACAAACTACGCAAACTTCTTCTCTTCTAGGATTTGAAATTTTGGTTTTATAATAAAATCTTCTCCAACTATACGATGGGAATACAGTTTCATTATTTGAGAGGTGCCTGACTCTTCAATGTTCGCATGAATATATGCCCTAATATCCTCTATGTGCAAAACTCCATACGACATAGATGAAAATGCTCCTAAGCGTTCGATCTCAACAGACTTCTAAGTGTTCCATTTAAACTTAGGATGGGGTATGTCCTTGACCTCTAAAACCAATGGAGTGGCCATGATTTGAAAATTCACAAATTCATAGGCTTTTCAAAAAATACCTTTCTGTCAGATTGGAGTTCATTCACAGATTCTTCTCCACGCTTTGAATCACTTCAAAATTCAACAATGTTTACTCCAGCGCTCTTCAAATTGCTTTCCTTCAAAAATGCAAAGTGACAAGTGAAGGCTAAAAATAGCTTTTTATCACTTGCACAACTAACCCTTTTTGTCGCAATAAATGCTTTAACCCTAGTTCATCCAGTCACTTTGATTTCAAGCACTAAGATAGATGATTTTTTTGTGGATCCCCAAAAATTTACAATATTGGCTCTGATTTGATTGCACAACATCTAAAAAGAATTGATCCACCTACTGGGTTGGTCCACATTCCTATATCATTTTCTTGCAGGGGATTGAAGGATTTTCCTAACAGTTCCCCCTAGTCCAAAGGCCTAAAACTAATTCCTGGAGGAATTACCAAAAGCAGATTCTAGTGCAGACACATTTCCTTCGACAGAGGGATTCTTTTTCACCCATTTCTTATGCATTTGTCTTTTGATCACATTTGTAGTGACTTTCCCTTTTCCTTTCACATCTTGTTTGTATTATGTCTTACCGGACCTCTTATGTTCCAACAGAATCTAGCAATATTCCCAAATTTGTTGCAGTTGTAGCACACAACATTTCTCTAATCAAACCAACCGTTCCGCTAATTTTTCCTTGATCTACATTAGTTAGCAATATGCACAAATCTATTTGATGCATAGCATCTAACATCTCTATGAAAGTTATTCATCACAACTCTTTACTTAACTTATGACCATACTTATAGCAATTAAAGCACTAACCTGAGAATGATGGTCCACTTGGATTCATCCTACTTCAACACTAAGAAGCCATATAACCGAATTTGTTGCAAGCAAAACAATAACCATTGAATCTCTGAGCATTTGGTTGTCTCACCGAATTTCTTCTAGCTTCATTCATCTTATTTCCTTGTCAGAATCTCCCTTGTCTGGATTTATTTTGTCCATATCCATAAATTTCTCCTTCTTCATATCCAAGACCTCGCCTCTCATCATCATTCCTCTGACCTTTGATCAGTTCATCAAGCTTGGCTGAACTAGCTTTGAATTTCTCCTTGTACTCATTTTCAGCAATAAGTTCATCTGAGAGATCATCAAGCTATTTTTCAAGAACTTCCTCATTGTTCTTAGATTGTTCCAATTCATTCTCCAATCAGCTGCATTGTTCATATTTTTCTTTCAAGGATTGAGTAATCTTTTCTTCATAATTCTTTCTATCTTCAATTTCCTTGGTCATTTTCATCATGATAGACTCCATCTCACGCTTTAGGGCAGCATTTTCTTTGGAAAACTTTTCACACTCTTTTGTTTTCTCCTTTAAGGAATGACTGGGTTGTTCATCTTCCATGCTTATGTTCTTCTGCTTGAGCTGATCACATAATTCCTTTCTTTTCTCCCTTGATTCATTGATTTTTTCTTTCAATGACTATATGAATTTTTCTACATTTTCAAGATTTTCTTGCAGTTCTTGGTTCTCAGATTTTGACTGGTCAAGATCATCCAGGGCCACCATAAGTTTTTGTTGAAGACTACTTTTATCCATTGAAAACACTTTCCAAGATCTCCCCAAGATGTTAGACTTCTTCCAAGGAACTTGCTCTAATACCAATTTTTGGAAACAAGCAACACTGAGAGGGGGTGAATCAGTGTTCTGCAAAAATTAACTTTATTATTCTGAGCTTTAATCCACTTAGAACATTCAACCAAAAGTAATATGCAAAAATAGAAATCAAACAACCACAACACCATAACACAAGGATTTTACATGAAAACCCTGTTAGGAGAAAAACCACGGTGGATGGCCAATCAACAATATAATCTTAATATACCCAAAAGAAATATTACAAAATGGGAATGCACTTGCATTTAGGCACACTGCCTAGAGCTCACTGCTCAAGATAAGAAGGCTCACTGCCTTACAGAGATTTGGATTATATCCAAAAGAATGAATTGAAAGAATAACAACTACAAATGCTTGATTACAGCTCCGATTAGGCTCAGGTTTCAATCTTCTATCCTTTTGACTGATACAAAACTTTTGCTCTGCTCTACTTTGACTCGCTTCACAAAATATTTGTGTAAGTGAAACTGTGCATAAAATCTCTCCAACACTCTTCTGGTATTCACAATACACATTTACACACCACACATACATATCAAAATGATATAAGAGATCATACATATATATTTGCGACTAGCAATTTAATCGCAATAAATCAGCTTTAAATAAAACTTGAAAATATTAGCAACTGTTTCCTCAAATCATAAGATTTATGCAATGCGCATCCACAATGGTCGACCACAACTTAGCTTGGACCCAAAACAAGATGAACAAACACAAAAATATTCAAATAAACATTTCCTAAATATCTGCAACACATTACATCAATTGAGTCGGCCCTAAAATACTGATAAACAGAGAAGTAACAACCGGATCTCCAAACTCACACAAGACTTAATACGAGGCACTAAGATTTCTGGACAACAATTTAGATGTACTAACAAGCTTCCCATGAGTTTGACAACTCAAAATAACAAATAGAAATATGTAAGTGAATCAATGATCACCAAACTGCCAGATGCTCTATTCTTCCTGATTGTCCTCAATCTGACTGCCAATATAAGAAAATGATGTTATGCAGATCTGTCACCGACTAGGGTTTCCATCAATGACAACACCAAAAATCATTCACAGTGTCTCTTGCCAATAGTAGTCAGACCCAGAAATTAGGGATGACATAGTATTTTGATACATGGTGGGCCTGCAAGAAGCCACTCAGATTTACGATTCCCCTAGAAGGTGTAGGAGAAGGAGGCCTTGTAATTGGTCAGCATAGGAGAGGTGGAGTAGTTGGTAGTAGGGAGACCCATCATTGGTAGAGGATTGCTCATGAGTAGAAGTACAGGGCACAGTAAGATGATCAAGGTGATGGGAAGGATGGCAGACATGTACCTCAAGATCAGGGGGATGGGTAGAGATAGGACCAAGCTCATCAGAATGTATAGATACCATAGGAACCTCCCCCTCCATAGCGATATTTAGTTGAATGACTAGCACAAGTTACTACAAAGAGGGATCAGGTGATCCAGGAAAGAGATGCTAGAGTTGGAGAGTGAGATGTTGAGATCACCTAGAGTTAGTTGAGGCATAGATTATTATTCTTACTACTGACAGGGACCAAGCTAGGTTTGAGAGAGATGCCCTTCCTCAAGAGAGGGATATAGAGAGGAGCCAGAGGGTACAATTATAGGTAAAATGCATCCCTCGAGCACTAGTATAAGCATGAGAGGGATCAATTGATGGAGGAGAGGACATACTATAGGACCATCTATGAGGCTTAGGTTCCTAGGGGTCACAGACAGACAAGGTTTGGAGTTTAGAGCATAGCTACAAGTGCAGGGTTGAGTAGATCAGCAAAGGGATCAGTGCATAGGTCTTCCCAGCATACACATCATAGGTCACCAGGTCATGATCAGCATGATCAAAGTTCTCCAACTCATGATAGCCATTGAGGACCACCATGAGAAAGGGAGCAGCAAATTTGACATTATTGTTATGATCTTTTCATTGCTTTACATGGACTTGATGTAGACATTGATTTTGTATATATATTCATCGGAAATTTGATCCTTATATATATGTAAATTTTTGATCCAATTGATATGTATCACACATTATTTATTGATGATAATATTGTACTGACATTTCCATTTTTGCAGATATGTGAGATATACCATTTTTTATGTGGCATATGATGTGTTATCAGATGTTCATAATTTGCATTGTGTTTATGATGATGGATTTCATGATATGCTTATGCAATGATGATGTATGCATTGATGTTAATGATTACCTTATACTATATGGATATGATGATGTTATGATATGCTCATTTTTTTTATCTTTTTTGATGCTTTGATAAGATATGCCTAATTTTGATGATCTATGATTATGCATGTATGCAATGGATGATGTGATAGATATGATTGATATGACATGCATTGATGAGTTTGTGGGTGCAAGATGCATTTGGTACTAATGATATTGTGATGCAAGATGGAGATATTAGTCAGAAGAAATGTTAATAGGATCAGAGGATAGAAGAAACTTGATGATTTTGATCTAATTGTTGAAAATCTATAGATTATGATTTATTGATTATATGAATGAAAGATAATGATTTGAAGGATAATAATTTGATGATTTGTAAAACATGATGAGTTTTATTTTTCTTCATGGAGAGACTAAGTATAGAAATCCTTCATAATGTAGCAAATAGACACGATGCACCAGGGTATTAATGACAAAGGTGACTTTGTATCTATTGCATGGACTTTGAATCCTCAAACAAGGAGTATTCTTTCTTATACTAGACATACGGAAACCTTGCTAGAGTGTATGGGTGAGAAGTTCAAAGAATTTTGGACCAGTGCATAGAGAGGTATGAGGAACCTATCATGCAACGGTGAAATGAGTTGCCTAAAATGACTTCCACATACACATGGTAAGTATTTGACATGGAAGTATTGCAAAAAATATCCAAAAAAAAAGAGGATATGAAATCGACAATCAATTCCCTATTCCTTCCTCTCTAAATCTTTATGCACATCCTTGAGAGATCCTAGGAATGAGACAATAAGATAAATCAAGAGATAAGATCACAAAAGATAAATAATGTTGTTGTATCACTTGCCATAGATGTTTTTATGCTTTAGGATTTATCCATCGATGATGTCTATTGTAGGAACGATTTATCTATTAACACACATGTCAGGATGTTGATGATGATTTTTGATAGGTAGGTAGTTAACTCTTAGGAATTGTTTTACTCTAATAGTGATCAAGTCTTTATGATTTTTTACTTAGATGTTTTGGATTCTGATGTTTTTTTTTACTTGTTGATTGCTTTGTCAAAGGGTGAGGGCGATGATCTGTTTATTATGGATGGATAGTTTACTATAGATGGGCGAGGGAAGAGATAGGATTTTTGATATTTTCTGGATGTTTTTGTGCTTTTGAGATTATTTGAGGTTGTTTTTTGATATTTTCAAGATATTTGGATTTTTTGGTGTTTCTTTGAGAGATTTAGGGACCAAGAGGGGGACTTAAGGGGACTAACCTAGTGCCTTGGGGACTCATTGATTGATGGCCTTTCCTACATTATCCATGTAGAGGAATCGTAGTTCACTTTATTGGACTCAAGGTGGCTTGTACAAAGATGACCAATGATATTTTTGGGATTTTGATGTTTTACAATTTAATTGGATTTTGACGATTTTTTGGATGTTTTTAGATTTTGATGTTTTTGTGGAATATTTTTGGATTTGGATGGTTTTCTAGATTTTTTTTGGATTTTGATAGTTTTCTGGATGTTTTTTGATATTTTCGCATGATTTTGACAAGTGGATATGGATATGTAACAATATCAATAATATTTTTGAGATTTTGTTGAAAACCAAGCAACCAAGCTAGGATTGATTGATTGATTATTGATAGTGATAACATTGTTGACGATACACAACAATGCAAGGATAGTGTTGAACAACACAAGGATTGGGAAAGGATATATCCCAAAATGATGGTGAATTGATTAGATAAGATAGATTAATATTTTGAAGCTAGGCTTGGAACAAAATTTGTTGGAATGATTTGATGTGGCGTTGAAGTTCAAGTTAGACACAACTGATATTGATTGCTTGGATTGATGTATGATAAAAGATATAGCTTAATAAGGAACATCTTATTCATCAAAATGTTCCATGGGCTAGTGATTTGGATTTTTTTTCTTACAAATGTTTTGACCAATTTGATTTTACATTTTCAAATTTTGAGATCATCACATGAGTTGGAGGATATAGCTCAAGATTTATTCCTAAAGAAATATGTAAGTATTTTTGCCTAGTGTCTAGCAATGTATGGAATACCATGGGTGAATGCTTGGATAGATGGATGGATTAGATGGATGGGTAAGCGAAGGATGTCAAGATTTATATTGTGATAAGATAACATGTTCTAATAGAGAATGATCATTTGGATAATGTTTCATGAATCAAATAATGTCGAATAGGGTAGGATCAATGATAATAACCCATGTCAATACTTTTCCCTAAGAAAGTATGAAGAGTACACCGATTTGTTTTTCAAGATCAAGATAAGATGGATTTGGATGAAAATGGGTTAGATAGATGGTTCATAGATTTGTTTAGGATGGGATGAGATGCTTCCACCTAAAATGGCACACGTATATGCTTGATTCTACTCATGATGCCTGTTTGCCAGGTTTTCATCATGGTACTTGTCCAACTTGCCACAATAGTGGTTTTCACTAGAGGATGGTTTTTTTCTTGGCTATTTTCTTCTCTTTTTTTTTTTTTTGAAGATTTATGAACCACCTATTGGTGCTGATGTATATTATTCTATTGCTAATATAATTGATGTTGTCATGATGTTCCAATAATATCATGTTTTTAAGAGTTTTTTTACTAAGATACAGGCACTTGAATGTAACCCCTCGATTCTCTTATTTTCTTTTTTAATACCAAAGTTAACATCATCTACAAGTGCACATTGTGATAGAGTGCCCTTAGAGCCCTTATGATAAAGAGTTTCTACTAATGCATGGTTAATGTGATATTTGGATATCTTGGATGTCGAAGTTGATGGTGAAATACATTGAGAGATATGAGATGTAGATAGATTGGTGGATAGTTTGGAATCTTTGACTTTCTAAACTTGAGAGGATGAGCAATGATGGGTGGATATGGAGATTCTATTAGGACCAACTTCTCCATATGCTTTGTAGGTTTCTCTTGAAGCTTTCTTTTGCATCATTGGACATTTTTTATGGATGAACTTCCCTTTTTGATTTTTCCCCATAGTTTCTTTAACTAATGGAGTTTGATAGTGATGATTTTCATGCTTTTACTTTAGTATCCATTTGAATTTTGCTTGTCCATTTTGTTTTTCGAATTCTTTTGCTTCAATGACCTATTCATTTCTTTCATTTAACCTTTTCTCTTATTGTTGGTCCCAATTATAGGGTGGAAAAATGTGTGGATGACGATTCATGATATGGATGGTTGTAGTGTTGGTATTGATTTCATCATAAGGACTCTTCATGCTCCCTATGTTGGTTTTTTCATTAGATAAATTTGACCCTAGTATTATAGAGGTAATATTATTGGCATTATTGGATTCCTTGACTGTTGTATACCCAATGCTCAGCAGCTCAAGATTGTTAATTATCTTCACTAATTCCAAGATACTATGTTCTTGTAAACATAACCTTTTTCTTTGATAATGTTGCATACCCTCATACTCAATGTCTTCAATCTGCATTTGAGATATATCATATTTTGATGCTCCTTCAAGAGGTGTTGATGGTTCATAGTTACTGTAAGGATCTTTTCCATGATCACCATGAAGTTCCATTGATTTTTCTATGCTTTGATCATTTGCTAGGAAGTTAAGAGTATGAGACCCTTGTTCATTGGTAATGATGTTGAGAGTAGGAGACTCTTGTTGTGGATGAAGATCATCTACATTTCTATTAGGAATAAGCATCTCATGGGTAGATGTAGGAGTATGTGATATATGGATATGATCATCATTTGTGAAATATCGTATGAATTGGAAGATACCCATTAAATCATTGTAGTTTCTTAGAGATATGGATAGTTGATCTTGGATTTTATCAAATTTATCCTCAATATTGGATTGGAATAAACCCATTAGATCTTGAGAAGACACGGATCCTTGATCTTGACCGATTTCATAATTGCTTTTGATATTCATCAAATCAAGTTCTTGCCATGGGTCAATTTCAAAGGATAGATTATTTACAAAGGGTTATTTACAAAGGGTTGTTGAATGTCTTCCTTAGGAATGGTTATTTGTTTAAGATTCTCTTAATCTTCAATGGATCAAGTGTTGAGCTAAGTATTTCTTCAATATTGGCAAGCATGAGGTCAAATGATGTCAATTGTCTTGGAAAGGACCATTCCTAGACTTTGGTGAAGGATTTTGATCATGCTTGGGAATAAATTCTTGAGATATGTCATCTTGCTCATTGGATTATGTAGAGAAATTGTCAACATGATCATTGGTAGATGGATCTTGGGTGTTATCTTCAACGATTGAAGTAGATATCTTGTCAATTTTTTCAACCATGAGATCAAATGATTTTAATATTTTTTGGAATGGATCATTGTTAGACACTGATGGATTATATTGATCATGCTTTGAAAAAGTATCTACGTCTTCTAGCTCTTTATATGAGGTATAAACAATATCCATATTATTATTAGTGGGTGGGCTTTGAAGGTTATCCTCAACATTGATTGCCCCTTGTTCAATAAGGTCTTGTATAAGGTTCTTGAGTTTTATGCAAACTGACATTTCATGACCTTTTATTCCATGGTATTTACAATAGGTGTTATCATTGTACCCTGGAGGTTTGAAACAAAGTTTAGAATTATCTTGTGATTTTGGAAGATTGATGAAATTAGCTTGCACCAACTTTTCTAACACGAACTTGATTGGTTACCCTAAAGGAGTGTACTCAAGTTTAGTGTTGTAGTTAGGTTTGGATATGTTTATTAATGGATTCATGTTTTGATTGTTTGATTGATAGATTTGTGAGTTTTGACATTGATTAAAAATCTAACATGTGACCAAGTATTCCAAAAGTCTTGAATAGGGACACCCATAGTTTCTATGTTGTTGTAGCTAGTAGGATATGATGACTCCATGGGTGTATAGAGTGGAATTGGATTTGGGTAATAAATTGGTATTGACATGTTTTTGTTGACTTCAAGATTAGATAAATGAATGAGTGAGATAACATTGTATGTTGTTAGGATGTTGTGGATGTGTGTTGTGATCTTGAGGTTGTTATAAAATTTCATAGTATACTATGGAGAATGAGATATTTCTAGTTATGAAAGTGTGGTGATGTTTTGGTTTGAAAAATGATGTGCAAAGGAAATGTTGGTAAAACTTTTGGACAAATGATTTTGTTTGATTTATGTTGGTTGATGTTGATTTTGGGATAGTTTTATGACCAAGTTTGATTTTGTATTTTTTGGATGTTTAAGAATGACAAGATTTTGGTAGTCAACCCTATGATGAAGGTATGAGTGGATTTCAAAAGATGTTTGAAAAATGATGTTATGTTTTTGGTACTCAACCCTGTGACGAAGGTGTGAGTGGATTTTGGATGATTTAAAGATGATGCTAGTCTATGGACACAAGGATAAACAAGATTTGGGTGATGTTTGCTAAGTCTCAAAAGTGTTGATGGAGGATAAAATGATCTCTACTTGAACTAGGCTTGTGAGTGTAGTAAGGAATGATGATAGTGATCTAGAAACTTAGGGAGAGGAATTTCTACTAAATTTGATAAGACCAGGAGATGATAAGCTAATTGGATAAAAACTCTAGCAAGATGATGAGGTTTGATGGTTTGTGTTTGATATGTGCCCAAAGGCTACTTTGCTGCTTCATCTATGATGATGATGCAAAGGTTGGTCTAAAAGACTAGTGATGTCTAAACATGCTAATAAAAATATTATGTGAGTCTGATTGATGTTTTTTCCAAGAGGTCATTGTTGAAAAACCCTAGGTAAACCAAATTCGAAAGGTGGGATGATAGTGTTCAAAAGTGTAAACAGATGGTATAACTATTGAATGAATAAGAAAAATGAAAGGGGGGTCAATCAATTGTATCTTATCAAAACATCAAAACCCTCATCAATATTCAGATCCACACACATTCATTAAACCCTTAATTTGTTATGAATATTTAACATGAAAAGAAAATAACATAAGTTACTAAAACAAATTTCACACTATGCACAAGAGAACACCAGATTTACATGGAAAACCCAATGATGAAAAAACCATGATTAGGATTAACTCACAATATAAGTGTATAGGAGAAAATTTTCACCCCTTATGTAAATTCCCCTTTCACATACACTCACCTTAGAAAATAAAATTTGAAGGAAAAATTCCACATCACCCACCTACCTTCCATCCACTTGGCATTTTTCCTATGTGTCAATAAGAGAATATTTGTCGGGGACGCAAGCATAGCACATGGACATCTATGCAACATGTTGTTGTCCCTAATGGATTCTCATGTCTAAAGTTGGCAGAGGCATTGCACTCCTCATTGGGGATGAATTGTAATGTCCATTTGTTGACCAATTGACCTGAAAATGGGTTATTCCTTCTCATCCCACCTTTGAAAGAATCCATTTTCACATTCACTAGGGCTATCTCTCTTGGACTTTCATTCAATATTCTTCACATTTCTCAAGCATTTCACTTCAGTTCTTCCATTATTCAGCATTCTAGCACTCCATTTTTTAGCATTGCAACAACTTGACACTCCATCAACTCCGCATTGCACATGTGAGGCCACCATAGAAGTTGTGAGCTTGGAGTCTTGCAAGACCTCCCTTCACCACAGTTGTAGTGGTGGTGACTTTTCCAAGTTTGTTACTTGCATTCTCCCTACATTGGCCTTGAGATCCTTTGGGTGGAGGTGGTAATGCTTCATTCCTCTCCTTTGTGATTTGGTAGAGTAGTTTACTCTTTTGTAGTGTTCATTGCAGTACTTTTTATCTTCTTTATCGCATATTCTACTTCATTGCTTTCTAGATGTCTATGGAGGTGGAAACACCAAAGCGGGGGTCTGACTAAGGTAGGCCCCGATACAGCCTCAACAATCTTCCCCTTCTTGTTTGTGTGTAGGTGAACATGTGTGTGAAGCTAGCTAGCAAACTAACACTTTTGTGAGATATATTTGTCATCCAACTCTTATTTACTTGCTTTATCATTTTCATCTTTATTTTTCATACTTCATCATTCTATTTACTTTGTAAAAATCAACTAGCAAGGCTATCAGTAGGTTTTTGGTAGTTTTCTTATTGTACTTTGTGTTTTCTAGTCATATAGATGCCAGTGCACCAAAGAGATGCTAGTGCACTGCACTGTCATCCCAAACCCGTGTTGTCGTCCTCGAATAGAGAGTTGTTTGGCGTGCAGTTCAAACTCCAAAAACTCGCTCGTCTAGCCCCAAATAGAATTTTAGGTCTATAGAGTGAAAAAAGTACTACATAGTGCTCTTCATTATTGATCCTCATCCTAAAACATCCATTAGAGTAAGATAAGTTAGGGAATCCCTTTTCTCTCGGCTCTTCGTGACCTAAAGCCTTGACATGGTTGTTCCCCCTCTCTTACATTTTTGGTGAACCCGACATGAGCCATTTTGGTTTCATTTAGTAGTGCTAAAGGGTCCTTTCCTCATGTTCTAAGATAATTGTAGGTGTGATTGTTTTGGGTCGTTTCACCTTACAACCCAACCTGCGAGCCATAGTAGGCATAGTTGGAAAGTTCCATAAGCATTGTGGAATGAAGCCTGAACTGGGTCACTATCCAATTTTGAACCTTTGGGGGGATTTGTGAGAGTTTTGTTTAGTATACATTATGGCTTCCTTCTTGCATCTACCTATCCCCTCTACACAGCTTGCAAGTAGTGGTCCAGGTATAACCTTCACCTCATAGGATTTGTCGATGGGTTTTAATAGAGAATTGTTTCCTCTTTACATCCCTGTGTGAATCAATGGAAACACTATAGCAAGTGTTCTTGTTGACCCAATGTGTCAGGTGAATATTATAACTGAGGAGATTATGTTAAATTAACTTCCTACATAAAGATGGGTACAATGCACCTATAATCACCATCTATACGCATGATGTAATTTTCGTACCTCCCCTTGGTAGCATCATTTTGTCGGTCCTTATTGGACCTAAGTCTGTAAACTTGTTGTTTGACATAATATCAGGGTTTGAAATCTTCAAAGTAAATTTCGGTATCCCCTAGCTAGTAGCTATGAATGCAGTTCCCTCGATTATCCATAAATGTCTGAAGTTTATTCATGAGGGTTCAATGCATGTAATCCATGACACTAGCTATAAACCACTAGTTGTGCATGGTAGCTATTCTTTAGACCACTTTTGGCCTACACCCATTGGTCCACTCCCACCTAGGAAGGACCTCTTGTACCAGACCTATGAGAAGTACAAGGGAGATTAACACCTAGAGTGAGATACACTCCATCACCTTATGTGATTTTTCATAGGGCTTGTTTGAAAGTTGAAAATGATGCCACCCTGACACGTAGAAGGGAAGAAGACAAGTTCTCTCGGGGTTTTCTTCTTCCTCTTCCACTATCCAAATAGCTGCTTCCTCTCACCCTATTGTGGCATCATCATATTTTGCTCCATGTTTGTGGGAGAACCCTATGGTGCCCACTTAGCAAAATCCCAAGCATACTACATTTCAACTTCTCATTTTACCCATGGAGGCTAGGCTTGTTCTATATGGTAGAAGAAAGGGCCCCCATGAGGAGTCCTCTATGTCTTGGTCTTTGTGGCCTCCCACCGCTCCTACTCCTATAGCAGTGAATGGGAAGAGGCACGTTGCTGAGGTGCTAGAGCCAACTCCCCTTGTTGTTTCTCAGTCTCTTCCTCATGCTCCTGTTCAGGAGTCTGTCCCTCCACCAAAGACAATTGTGATGGACACCCATATGGCTAAGCAGGGGCCTTTTTTCCCTTCCCAACACCTAGCCTATAGCTCAAAGAGTCATAGAAACCACCTAGCATGTGAACACAAGTGTCAGTGAAAGGCTCTGGAAGCTGAACAAGATGCTTTGTAGAGAAAGGGAGTTGATCATCCCTATTTCAGGGCCTCCTAATGTGTCATCCTCTCTCCTCCCCTCTAATTCTATTCAATCAAACTCAATTCTACTTCCAACTCCTACTGCGAGTGTGAATGTACCTAACCTTAAAAAAGTGTAGGTGCATATTTCTCCTTCAGTTGGTCGCCTCTTTTGATGTCCCTTCTGGATTTTTTGCCATTCCTTAAGCTCGTGGACATGACGAACACCTCAGTGGTGTCCATCACGGTTTTCTCCTCTGCCTTCATGCCTCTTGCCTCATTTATGGGGAGTTCACATCCTCTAATGATGCATGAGGTGGAGGTAGGCCCTTCCAACAATGAGGGAAAAAGAGGATCCCACCCTCTTCAAAGGGTGGTCCTGCATTAGCATGCACCATCCTTGTGACGGAGCCAACTCTAGCATCCCCTTAGTTCGTCACTACTCCCAAGTCACTCGATGTGCCAAGTAGTGAATCATGGGCATCATCTTCCCTGTCCATTGAGGTACCACATGGCACTCATGTAAAGTGCATCTTTGACTCTCTAGATGAAGTCTCAGACTTGTCAGGGATCTTCATGAAATCACTAACCATTGCTCCACAAGAGCCTAGTAGAGAAGACATTGTGGGGCCTTCTTCCTTAGCCCTTGTTGCGAGAGGCTTGGAAGAACCTTCCCTTAATATTCCACCACTACAAGCTCATCCACCTTCCCCATATAATGATCTAGATTGGGTAGAGAACGACCTCTTGATTGATGAGTGTTAGGGGGAGGCATCTTCTTTATCTTTAGATTAGGTGTGTGTATATCATGATTTGTTCCCCCCTGCTTGTGTTATGTGTTATTGGATGACCCTTGTCACCCTTGTATGTGCTTGGATACAGGAGTGATTATGTATCTTAAAACTTCCTCTATTTTTTATATCATTCTTCCTCTATCATGAGTATTGATTTTCAAAAACTTGGGGATGATGCAAAGTGTTGGGGGAACTTAGGATTCCCTTCCATGTTGACCCATTTTTTATTTTTACTTTTTCTTCTCATGCATTCTGTAGACACCTAAAAATGACCTAGGCCTGCAAGATTCATTTTTACCACTTTCGTCCTAGCATAATTATGTCATTTAATTATGTTCTTGGTCCACATTCGACTATTGATTAAATAATTCATAATTATTTAATTAATTCATGTCCTTTCATTCCTCTTAATTATTAAATAAATAAATTTCATTTATTTATTAAATACGTCATTAACTATCTAAGTCTTTCTTTAATTAAATAAATTTCTTAATTTATTTAATTCCCCTTTGTCATTTAATTCTTCTTGATTATTAAATAAATAAATTTCATTTATTTATTAAAATCACTAATCGCCTTAATTAAATAAATTGATTAATTTATTTAATTAATTAATTTTCATCTCCTAAATTAAATAATTAAATTTAATTATTTAATTTCCAATTAATATTCTTATTTTAAATAAATTAAATTATTTAAAATGTCATGTCAATCTTAACTGTCAGTCCTTTTTGATAAATAATCTGAAAAAGATTATTTATTATATCTCAAAATCCATAATTTGAATTATTTTAATTCAAATTAGTAATTAATCTTCTAAAAATCAAGCAATCGGGCAGATTCTTGATTTTTCAAATCTGATCTTCAGTTCACATCTTATCTTCTTGATTTTTTGAATCTTGCAAATCAGGCAATCTTATCTTTTTGATTTTTCAAAAATATTTATTTCTTTAATTAATTTGTCTCATTTATTCTCCACCATTGATCTGATTATCTGAGATATTATTCTGACCGTTCGATTAAAGATTTTTCCCTAACCCTAATTAGAGATTCTCAGGTTTAATTTGGATCGTTCATTTTAGGTTCTCATCATTGATTTATCTCGTCCGTCCATTCGAAATGGTCTTTTCTATAAAATGCCATCTTCTTCTCATTTTTCAAAGACACACACATGCTGACATTTTGCATAGTTATTATAGGCATTTGCTCTCACACTTAGTTTGTCATATGCAATTTTATTATTTATTATTATAGTCATTTAATCAAGGCATAGGCATTGTCAAACATAGGCTTTTAGACATAGGCATTTAGATTTTGAATAAATCCTTCAAAACTTGCTTTAGTCTTGTCATTTGTCATAATTGCTCATACACGAATCTGAGGGCAACATTTTACTGCAAGCTAGGAGGTGTAACGAAGGTCAATCATGGAAGATGGAGAATGCAGGTGATATAATTGTCTTTTACTTTCATTGTATTCCTTTGTGTTTTGTTATATTCAATGGATTTTAATGTTATTTGATCTAACCATCTAACAAATCTGCTTTTTCCTTTGATTATATTGGTGAACCCGACATTTTGTAGAGAAATTTGTGTGTGTTCTTGTTTGCTTTCACTGTTTTGCAAGTTACAGCCAAGACATCATACGAAATCCCGTCACCTTCATTAAAGTACAGAAAAATTTTCAAATAAAAAAATTTCAAATGGTTTCTAAGTTTTGTAGATCTCACTCTCAACTTTTCAGAACATCAAACGGTTTTAAATTTTGTTGAGATTTGAGAAAGTTATGGGCATTTTAGTGATCTCAGTTTTTTTCAATTTAATTTTTAAACCCGCATTTTTTCTTTTGTCTATAACATTCTTTTTGTGCAGAATTGTAGAAAAAACTTTCTGGGTTTTGAAGGTCTATCATTTAGTTTTCCATGGATATCTACCACTTAAAATTTTGTTAAGTTTTAAGCAAGTTATTGCTGTTTTAATTTTCTGTTGTCATTAATGTTTTATTTATTTATTTATTTTTGTGTTACTAATCTTCTCTTGTAGCGTGTGGCGATCCCCATTCATGTGTCGAAGACCATTGATTAAAGAGATTACTAATTCATTGTTTGTAGATTTGAATGTCAAAGACAAGATAAACAAACATTGTGCTTGTTTTTCTTTCATAGATTAGCAAACATTTGATTTTGGTGCATATAAAAAAAACACATCTTCTTTGATTGATTGTGCTTGCAAGATGGTAGGTGAGTATGCTCTCACTTGGTGAAAACCTCGTGATCAGAAAACCAGACCCATCTTTATTTGTTAATTACCCTTCACGATTCGGTATATCGGAGTATCCTCTCCCCTTGCGCATTCGTGCGATCCTGGGTGTAAGAGAAATGGTTACTGACTCTAGAACTTGGGCCTGTTCTGGTGGAAAAAAGTACTCACCCCAGGACGACTTAGACCGGTAGCACCCTGACACCAAGGGATTTCCAGCCGGTATATAAAGTGGGTTCTTGGGGAAAGCCCAAGAATCACGAGTGTGGTTCCGACGAGATGGATCTGAAAGGGGACTCTCGCTGCATGGATCATGCCCCACGAGCAGAATGCCCGAATTAAAAACTTCTTGTCTTAGTGTCCAACCGTTCTTTGGTCGTTGCTTGGTATAGTGCAGGGTACAGTATCATGCCCGAAGACACTCACTACTGATCCCCTTGAGTAGAGATAGCAGTTTTTGGGAAGTCACTACCCAAGAATTCGAATTTGGTGTGTTCGAATGACGTTAATGAGTCGTGGAGGGGAGCCAATGCCACCAAAATTCTAAGCTATCTGCTCTCGAGAAGGAAAGGTGTTTATCACCAATCTGGGGTATATCAGTGGGCTATACCAAGTATACAAACCCTTGGCCTATTGGCCTTTTAGGATTGTACTTGTCTTATGTGTGTTTGTTTACACCCAAAACATTGTGCTTGTCAAGTGCTTGTTGGATTTTTTCAAAACATTATACACAATATTCACAAATCTGGACACAAGCAATCGACCTTGGACAACTCATACTTTTCAACAAGACATCAAAACACAATCTTAGTCCTCATTTTGAACTTAGACTTGGTATTGTCCATCATAGTACTCATTTGGTATCTAGACTTGGCATTGGTCATTTTCCTTAGTCAACATATTCATTGTCACCTTAGCATTTGGCATCCTTTCTTGACCAATTTTATCACCTTGCATTAGTCATTTCCCTTAGAAAAACATCATTATCACTCTGCATTTAACAACATCATGACATCCACCACCTTGTCTTCCCTTCGCCAAGATATGGATAGGCTTGCTAGTAAAATTGAATACGAATTACTCTGTAGAGGTCAATACTAAGAAGCCTCAGACTTTAGGAGACAATTTATACAAGCCAAAAATCAAGGTCCTTCATACCAACAACCCATCAGTCCTAGTCCTCCGTCCATCTACCCTCACTACCAAAATTCACTCGACATAAATCCTACCATTAATTCACAACAAACGTCCACTTATCACCCTTATCCTAACCTTGACAAGGGAAGCCAACTATCAACTAGTCCATTCCAAACCTCCACATCATATGCTAGTCCTTCACCTATTAATCATGTCCAAGTCTGCATCCCTTATCAACCATCTACCAACTCATGTCAAGTCCCCACATCATACCATACTGATCCTGTCCAAGTCTCCATGTCCTATTTCAATCAACCTTACACCAATCCAGTTGAAGTCTCCATGTCATATCCTTGTCCTTCAACAGTTAATCTGGTCCAAGACTCCATGTCCTATCTTTGTCCCTCACATGCTAGTCCAATGCAAGTACCCATGTCCTATCCTAGTCCTTCATATACTAGTCCAGTCCAAGTTCCCACGTCCTATCCTAATCCTTTGGTCCTTAATCCTTTTCAAGTCACCCCCTCACAAGCCACATCTAGTCATGAAAGTTCTATCATAGTCCAAAGTCAAATCCCATTTAATAAACTTGAGGATACATGTCAAAATGAAAGTCCAAAGCATGACCTTATAATGTCACCCTCATTTCAAGAACAAGGTAGTCCATCCCATGACCCTATTTCCGATTGTATCATCCATGACAACCCCATATATGACCAAGACCCTACCATTGACCAAGAAGTCCAAATCCATGACAACCCCATCTTCGACCAAGACCCTACCATTGACCAAGAAATCCAAAATGATCCACTCCTTGACCTTTATGCCATTCATGATCAAACACTCGCTGACCCTATACAAGCCTCTACTATTGACACTTCCCACGATGAGACACTTGCCTCCATGGGACACATAGACGATATTCCTCCAGAACAAGAATCTTCCACGAGGGACATGCTTGCATATGATCAAGTTATAGCTAAAATCATTGGGCTTTATGACACTAAACATAATGATGGCTTCGACATTGCCTTGGAAGCACCAACAGAATCATCTGAACCTGACATGTCACACGATCAGACCAAAGATATGAGTCAGGAATATGTCCAACAAGACAATGAAGCTAAGACACTTTATCAACTAGGGTCATCTGTCTTTGTCAGAGTAGGCTTTCTTGCAGATGAAAATATTACAAGTGACAGTGTCCATAGACATCATGATGGGTTAGCATCTTGCTTTCAAAACAATAAATACCCCATTACAAATAGAATTTTTCAAAGCATGCAATATCAAGGCAAAGGACTAGGCATACATGAGCAAGGCATTCTAGTACCAATACAACTTCAGGCAAATTACAGACATCAAGGTCTTGGTTATTCCTCAGATAGCAAATCAAATGATGCCAGTGGTACCTCCTCGATACTGGGGGCAACCTTGTCAGATACAAACGTCAAAATGGAGTCCATGAGAAATCCTTGTCATAAGATTGCTGCCAACACCTTTCCACCCACACCATGAACCATCATTCCATCATGAATCAACCTCCCCTTTGGGACCAACAAAAACAAAAGTCTTACAAATCAAAAGATCAAAATCAAATGTCAAAGGCCATTGAATCAAACAAAAGGAAAAGTGGATAAATTAAATTAAAATGGATCCCAAAGAAAAGTGGATCAAACAAAGACACCAAGTCAAATACAAAAGTCAATCACAATGTGGAGCCACAAGACAAGAAGACTCCCACATATAACACATGTCCACCTCCTTCAAAATGGTCATCAATCAAGGCATATACAAGTGTTGTTTCCAAACACCATCCCTCCAAAATCCATCATCCACCATCCCAAGTTTGGAAAATAAAAAGTTATTCATCCAAATGTTCAAACAATCTTTCCACATCTACCATCATTCTTCATAACCCTACATCTCGTTTAAAGTCCAATGATCCCATGTCACAAATCCGTCACATCTTGGCAGCAACTCTTTACCACAAGGACTCTCATAGCACTCTATTGCGATGTAGGTATTTTGATAAGGCCAACTCTAGTATCAGAAAGGATCACAATGACATCGATCAGTTGTATACAAGTGCTACGATCCTGACAAGACAACTCCTTTAGAAAGGTCATTTTTGGCATATCATGGCACCAGTCTCTACATCGGCACCGTCAGTGGATTCAAAACAGTCAGTGGTTATCTAAAGCATCCAGGCTATCCACAAAATTAGAAATACAAAAAAAATTAAAAATTCAAAAAAATTGTAAAGAGAAAAATTTCATCCAATGATGAAAACCTGGCAAACAGGTGCCCTGGATAAGTACCATAATGAAAACTAGCAAACAAGCGCCCTGGATAAGTACCATGATGAAAACCTGGCAAACAGGCATCATCTGTAAAATAAATCATCTATGTGGACTCTTACACTTGGGGGCAAGTCATCTCATTTCCCATGCCTTCCTCATGACATTGACATCCATCTAAGCCCTATCATTTCTGTCTATTTTCCCACCTACTTTGGTCTTGACATAAAACTGATACACATAAATCATGCTTTGGGAAAACTATTGACATGTCTATCCTTCGATCATACACGATTCACGAAACATCATGTCATTGACCGTCATAGTCTTATTGTCCTTATATGACATAGTCCTTGAAAATCATATGACAATTCTCTTAGTCTCATGTCTCCTATCCTTTACCAAGGCCACCCCCTATCCTTTCATGCCTATCACCTATCTTGGCTTTCCCTTGTCAAATGGTCTAAGGAAACTCCATCATCCCATCTAGCCCTAACCAAGTCATTCCAAATGCAACGAGTCTAATTCATACAAGCACATTATCCAAAATTTTACTTGACTGCGTTCCTGGCCTAGCTGTAGACCACAATACTTTTGTCACATTATCGTCATCATCCTCACGTTGTTTCGGGATATGTCCTTCCCACGTCAAAAAATGTTGTCATCACCTGTCAATTGGTATTCATCTTGACTAGGGGCACAATCATGTTTTTCCTTAGATTCTCATGTGTAGGCATCAGTCATATGCATTTGTCATGATCCTCTTAAACGTCAAAATCCAAAAAAATAATAAAATGATAAAAAGACAAAAACATCATAAAATGTCCTGAAAAAAATACAAAAACATCATAAAATGTCCTGAA
>VDFB02081537.1:0-42667 GCA_007258455.2 Sequoia sempervirens
TAAAAGTGAGTTAAATGAACCTATAAGTTCTTTCAATAATAGATTTCATAGAACTTATATTAGGTTGCAATACCCTTATTTTGTAGGTAATTCCTTAGCTAGAGTAGTTTATTATTTTGCATTAGATAATCTCACCGAAACCCTCATAAAAATAATGAATCCTCCCCTGCAATACTTAGCAAGTGCATATACTAATGCGGTTAAGGAAAGTGTTGATTTAGGGAAGCATTTAACAAGCCCACTTCCTTCATTAGACTCAACTATAAATCCAGGGCAGATTCAAGGTTTGACCTAGGCATTAGCCAACCACACTCCAATGATGTCAAATCTAGTTCCTCAGTTGCCAATAGTACCTCACCCAAGAGCCCCGTTAAATCAAACCCCTTCCACAATCCCTACCTACTTGTAGAATTCTAATACACTAGCTTATTTATAAAATTCTAAAGTGCCCTCTTATTTACAAAATTCTACAACAATTCAACTTGTGTATCTTTAGAATTTTGTCCCATCCCAAACTTCAACTGAAAAGGATTGAATCGATGAGCTAATAGAACAAGTCAAGAAACTTTTCACTAAGGTGAATTACCTCATAAATCATAATAACCAGTTGCAAGCTTCATGAAAGAAATTTCAAGCCAACTACAACAGAGATCTTGGCCAAAGTTTGAGTCAAAATTATAAGTGCAAGTAAGGTCAAAGGTAGAATAGAACCTAGAACACTCAGCCTAACAATGGAGGAGTCCCTACTCCACTTGACCCGTAGAATAATTTTGAAAATTCATTCGAAGGAGTGTATTTAGATGAGGCAACATTATCAAGATGGTGTAGGATACACAACATAAATAAGCATTCAGAACTTGATTGTATAGAATTCCAAGTTGTAGCCAACATATTTCAGTTGGAGGTGTAGAATGCTACGAACATTGACAACTCAACTGGGTGTGAGATAGTTTCGTCTAACCCATGTGATTCAATGATGGTGGTAAATCAGCCTCCATTTCCTAAAGCAGAGGACAACGAGCCTGAGATCGAGGAACCTGCAAATGATACTGCTAAGTCAGAGGATGTATGCAATGAAGAGTCTATTTCTCAACTATTTGATGCAAATTTTGATTGATCTGAAGAAGAGGAGGTTTAAATGTTAAATTAGAGAAAGACACCATATAACCTACAAAATAGGTAAGCTAGTAGTCCATTTACTACCTCCACTCCATTGAATAAACTAAATATTCCTCTGGATCCGAATGTAAGCAACAATCCTTCATTTCCTGAGGTACCAACTCAGTATTTTGCTAAGGAAAATCAATCCAAGTCTGAAGTTTCCCAGATGGAGGAGTACATAGCTGAAGAATTGAAGAAAGTAAAGGTTGGCCTCTCAGATTTTGAATTATTAAGGGTACTTGAAATTAGAAAAGCTTTTTTCAAATCATTAAATGGGATTTCTTAGAAAAAGGCTTCACAAGATGCAATAGCAAGGAAAGTTCTATCCAACACAACCAAAAATGAGTTAATGGTTAGAAAAATCTTGGAAAAAGATAAAAGCAAACAAAAGGAAAAGGCTCAAGTTTCTCATAAAGACACTCTGGTAAGTTTGTTTTAAGATAGACATGAGACCACTCCTTTCTTGTTAAATTTGCATATATTTGGAAAGAATATGCATAATTTCTTATTGGATTCAAGTGCTTCTACAAACATTATTCCTTTTGTGGTATGTAAGGCTCTAGGTCTTACCCCCACTCCTCATTGAAAAGTAACATAGTTAGATAAGACATAGGTTAATGTTGTTGGGGAATTAAATAGGATCCCCATGCAATTAACATCAGACCCTAGAATCTAACAAATAATTGACATACAAGTGGTCGACATTCCATATGCATATGGTTTAATCCTAAGTAGAGATTGGACCAAGATGTTCAACTTTTACATTCACACTAACCATTCACACATGTAGCTCCCTTGGAAAGGAATGCCAAACCAGATTTGTATTGAATGAGAGCCAAGGATGAAGCATATGATCATTGACTACAATAAGACCAATGAAGTGTTTTTTCTCAAAAATAGACTTGGTAACCTATATTCCCATGGTTGTGGAGGATGTAGAAGAAGTGTTGATGCTTCATGATGTGTCCAAATATTTGACTCAAATTCCTAGCAACATTGAAGTATCTATTGAATCGGATGATGATTCCCAAAGTGATGGGGAAATTGGATTGTTTGAAGGATTTTAAGAATTTATGAGGAGGTGTGTACATGATCATATCAGTCTAGGAAACAATATTGACTTCAAGGATTTACTACTACCCTACTGGTGCAGGATTCAAAATGCATCCCATTCAAATTTTGAGTGTTGTCTTTGCTAGACCACAATAGAATAAATTAAAAGATAGATTAGTCCTTCTGACATTATGATAGAAATCTAGAAAATCCAAGAAGAATAGTCACCTATACAACACACTCATCCTAATCCAATCCCTATGCCAAAGATCAAAGCACACTCCAATAAAAATGTATGCATCCGACCAAGTTTTGGACTTTACGGTTTGATGGGTCCAAGTCAAAGCAAGGAGTTGGAGTTGGTTTTGAGATAATTAGTCCAGTTGGTAAAACATTTTTTGTGGCTCATAAATTAAAATTCTATTGCACCAATAATGTAGCTGCATATGAAGTGTTAGTTCATGGTTTGTTGATGGCATTACGTAAGAAAACTAAAGCACTTCAAATATTTGGTGATTCTGAGTTAGTGATAAAGTGGGTCAGAAAGCAATACTCATGTCACGATAGGATAATGACCAATTATCAGCACCATGTTTGGGATTTGATACAAGGTTTTGATGCCTTTAACATTCAAATGATTCCTCGCAGCAAAAATCAGACGCTGATACATTAGCTCAAGCGATGAGTACCTTGCAACCCCTCTCATTATTAGGTCTAAAGGAATTTATTGTTGAGCTTACTTCCACTCCCTTAGTGTCAGATAATGTTACCAACTTCCAAGTTTTAGAGGATGATAACACATACTTGACCTAGAATTGGACCTAGAAGGAGTGATAATTTGAAGATGAACACTATTCTAAGAGGGATGGTGTAGCTAGAAAGGATCTTTGACTTTGATCAGTTAAGAGATTGATGATCCCATTTATTAGCTAGTTTTTTGTTATCTTTATGTTGTTTAAAAGACATTCATGAGACAATTATTCCTATAATATGCCATCTTTTATGTCTATTATGTAGACCTTGAACTTGGTTAAAGTGTATGCAGATGCAATTATGATATGATGATATTCCATGATTTATATGTGAATATGTATGAATTATAATTGATATCTATGTTTAATCATGGTAGTTAGTGTTGTGTAGTGTTTTATGAACCAACCCTTTACAACCTACTTAAGAAGACACTATAGCTCTCAGCAACTGTAGAATGTAACCCACAACTGTGGGAGTTCCTAGACAATGAAACAAGGGATATTCCTAAATACATTGAACGCAATAACTACAACATGGAGACACCTGATGAAGACAATTGTGCATCATTAGGAAAAACAATAAAGGCATTGAAGAATAACCCTATTATCATTAGAATTATTATGTAACTGATTCTATGTTCCACATTTCAGTTCTATTATCATAGAGTTCTAGTCCTATTTGGATTCTTATTTCTTTTCAATTCCAGTTAGGATAGTTGAATCTTAATTACGCTCTGATATCTAGGGAGTTGTAATTAATGACTTTAGTTTAGATTTGTGTTCTAAATAAAATCCCCCATGCATGTATATAGCCGGCGGTTGAGTATTTAAAATAGGGAGTTGATTAATGTTTCAGTTGTGAGTTCACTTATCAAACACTTTTTATTTTTCAGTTGTTATTATATAGACATGTTGATTGTTCAAACATGGTTTTTCTAAATACAATATTTGAGCAAGATTTTATGTGATATTCTAAAATGTGTAATGAATGATCTTGAGTTGATATGGTTGAATTGAATCTGAAGATTTAGATTTGGTTTAGTTTAGTGGAGACAACCACCTGAGCAAGGGCCACTCAAGTACTGCACTTCACTACATTTATAGTTTTTATTTATGTTAGTAATTACTTCATAATTGCATCATCAGTTAAGATAGATTCTCATATCAAGTTATCAATAATTGTTGTTTATGTTCATGATTGCATTCATTTAACTAGTAGTACTCCAGAGTGTAGAATAGGTTTAGTTATTAGTTTCCAGTTAGTTTTAGCAATTAACCTGTTAACAGCGGTTCAGTCATAGACTATGTTATAGGTACCCTTAGCCAAAGCACCAACTTTACTTATTTCACTGTTATGCATTTTTATGATTTTCTAGCAAGCATAATACTTTTACTAGGATCATTTAGATAAGCCCAGGTCTTTGAAAGCACATGGAGTGCCAGCAACATCACAAGCCTACTAGCCCTATTTGATAATCTAATGAAAGTATTTTCAATGTCAAGTGGATTGTTCAGCCAGGTTTTCCCCTAAATTGAGTAATTCCCACCAATTTTATTACATTAGAATGAACTCTACATTTTTGGCGTCATTGTCGGGGATTAAACCTGGGTCACTCATGTGACAAGCAAGAATACTCACCACTATACTACAATGACCACAGAGGGGACATACTGAACCATGGGTGATGCAGTAGTGGATTATCCACTTGAACATGTGACCTTTGAGTTTCCAATCACCAACCAAGAAAGGGATACTATGTTGAAGAATATACCTCCTTCAACATTACGAGTCTTTTAACATGAAATCCTCCTCAATACATCAAATTCAAGCTGAGACAGACCTATTGGGTCAACTAAAGGATGTAAGTATCAAAATTCCTCTCATCCAAGCTATCAAGGACATCCCAATTTATACCAAGACTGTGAGGGACCTATGTCTTAAGAAACTAGGAAGAAAAAAGGAAGGATCCTCAAACAATTCATGTCCTAGGAAACCTTGTTGATATTATGCTAGGGAACATAACTATCCTTAAATACACAGATCCTCGTAGTCTAGTAGTGGATGTTAAGATTAATGGGACCCTTATTAAGAACACCTTGATTGATTTAGGGGTAGGAATCAATGTCATGAATAAGGAAACAATGCAACTCCTTCAGTTAGCCAACCTTAGACCTACACTATTTTTTTATAGTTGGTTGATAGATCAATAATAAAGCTTGAGGGAATCATTGAGTTTTAGTTATAGCATTAGATTCTTGGGAATATCCTACTGATTTCATAGTCTTGCTGCCAAAGGTCAACCTTGCAAGATATCCACTAATTTTAGGCAGACCATGGTTAGCTATAGTTGATTAATTCATAGGCTATAGGTTTGGAAATATGACAATATCTAATGGGACTGTGACCAAGAAATTGGTCCTCTATCCTCCAGCCCAACCTTATGCTGATATTGAGCAAACCATATGGCCCACCTCGGATGAGGATGGCCACTATTCCCTGCAAACTTTAATGATAATAGAATGTATCCCTTTTTTAGATGATTAGGATGAAGATGATCTGATTTCTCACATAATACAAAATGACTGTGGTAAGAACCCGCAACAACAAGATTTTCTATCATTCCTACAAGACCCTTTACAAAATAGCATACCTACTGTTGATGCCAAAATTTGACAAGGTAATAGTGTCTTATGGGAAACTCAGTTTATGGGGGACCTTTTGCGCTAAACTAAGTGACCTTTGGGTTTTTAGAGAAGTCGACTTCTTCTATAATGGGGGTTTGGAAAGGGAAAAGGAAACGGATATAATAAAATAAAATCTAACCTAAGGCAATGTGCCAAGACTTAATGATAGGCACGATAAATCATAGATCTAAGGGCCTGATTTGTATTGGTAGTGTTCCATAAAATAAAAAAACTGAAGATTATAGCATAGACAATCCATTCATTAACATAAAATAACATTACATAGATTCCTACTACCAAGAAGAGTCATTAGACATGATCTAGATCAGCAAGCTCACATTCAACATATATAGAAGTTTTCAAATGAAATGTTCAAACAATAAAAGCACAGTTTATAGTTTAATCAAATAGCATGAAAGTACAGAAAGGTCGAACAATTGGCACAGTCTGAAAGTATTTTACAATAAAATAAAACAATAATAAAGGCCTGGCATCTTTAACCAAAACCATTGTTTCCTCAAAATTTTGGCCCTTTTTCTCACAACAGAGAAAAGTATATATAGCAGAAAAAACACCCACCGTTTCAGAGAGCAGCAACAGAAAAGATTTTGCTATCACTTGGCAATGATGTAGAAACAAGAATATTCCCCAAGCTGTTGCAATAGAAACGATTCGAAACCAAGCATCTGGTCATTCTAGGCATAGGTGCATCCTTTACAAATTATGACAGTGGTCCCGACAAGGTTAATTAGACAAGTGTCACCATCCTGTGCAAATGATTATGACAAGCAGTGGCCAATTGCAGCATTCGGTTTGCCTGGTTGATCACCCAAATACGGGATCCGCCGATTAGGCACATGGTAGTATTCCACTGCCCATGTGAACCTTCATCTCTCGCCGCTAAAGACTTGCGCCAAGGATACACGTGTTGAATGGGAATAGCGTTATCAATAGTGGAGGAAACGATCATCGGTCGGGCACAAAAAGAGACGCGTGGCAACATTTAGCTGCCCGTAGTTGTTACTTCATCTCCATGCTGGAAGATTTGTGAAGAGTGGACACGTAACAAGAGTACGTCGTAGACAGCAATTTGGGGCACCGCCGAGTCTTTGAGAATAGGGAAGCCGGCATTGCAAATGGCTTGGGTGGGGAATTAACAGAAGATGATCCGTGGCCGCGGCCGACCTTGTGGGCTCTTAAGCGGGGGTTCACAGGGATGTGAGGAGAAGCACCGAGGGTTCGAGAAGAGTGGGCCGTGGAGGCGGAGGCGATTAGATAAAGGCTGGTGGTGCATGATGCAGGTGATACATAGAGGAGAAATACACGAGGAGCTCATTAAATATGACAACGGCTTTTGAGTGTTTGGCGAGGAGCAGAAGACAAAATTTCTCAGTTTAAAGACGGGCGCCATTTCATTAGATAATGAGTCGATTAAAATAAGCCACCTAAGTGATATTTAATCATAGATGGATTTACCATGTTGCAAAAAATTCTCATCACTTGATCAATAGTTTCTTTGGGCGTTGCATTAGGTAGCTGGCTTCTTACAATGAGCGATAGTTGTACCAAAAATGAATAGCTACTCGTATTGAATTTAACGATGGGAGATGGTAAAATTCACGAAAGTCTTCGGATCATTTTCCTTCTCTTCTATTCTTTTTGCAATTTTCTCGGTCATGGCCATAGAGCCATTTTCAAGGAACGGGGACAGTAAACCCATACTGCTTTACTTCGAGAAACTTTCCTGTATGTTGTCTAGTGTCTTGCTCAGAGTATCTATGGCTTCTTTAATACGTTGGAAGGAAGAGTGGCAATGGATAAACTTATTTGTCAACCATAGGCAGCGATATCGATCTTCAATTCCTTCCCTCGCGAGGTTTTCGCTTCAGAATCAGTACTTGGCTACGTTAGCCCGGACCTTTGCTTCATGAACCTTCTCAAGATAAATGTGGGAACATCTGATCGTCCCATGAGCCTCATGGCTCGACGATACTATAGTGATGAATTCGGAGGAGTAAGTTGGCAGTGTTAGGCCAAAAAGTTTTAATCTTTTCCCGATTGAGAGATGTATAACAGCTAATAGCAGATAATATTTTAAACATGTAGGAAGACGAAACCTTTACAAGAGAGCGTCCCACAAGTCCTTTGAGTTATTAACTCAGAACCACCTTTTTCTTTCTTGGGCCTTGGCAGTTGCTCCATAAAACACTTTCATTTCTTTATACAATTCTCCTCGACAAGGAGTAATTTGCTAAAGTGCATGTCAGGAGGAGGACTTTGTCTCTTGGAGCTTTTCTTCAGGTACCAAACTTTAGGCCATCAAAGTTCATACTTTTTTCTTGTATTTCTTACTCATATTATTGAGCTTCTTAGCTCAAAAGCTTCATTCTATATTTCATTATATGAAGCCTTTCAGCAATGATCGCTCAATATTCACTCTTTACATGGTACCTTACTCCACTTCTTAATTCTTAGTATAGAGCTCTTTTACCATGGCGGTCGATGGATTTCAATCTTCACAAGCTATATGAAAATTTGAAATTTCTTCACGTCCTACACTATAGCATACTTTGTCATCATGCCTCCTAAGTTTCTTTTTCTCCAAAAACTAACTCTCCTTACTATAGGACTTCTGTCCTTTTTTTTTCACTGTGGCGACCCGGGTTTTAAGGAAGTTAGAGGTGACCACCCATTGTGTTTCCTCCATAATCTCAACCTTATTCTGTGGTCAGGCCACCTTCATGCCAAGCTCTACCGCATATATTTCATAGTCTTCTAGGTGCATCTCCCCCTGAGGCTTAGTTACTCTCGGGTACATGGTTGCAAACTTTAGCTCTTGTCGGGTCTCATCATAAAGAATCATTTTGGCTGTTGACTTGTTATCATTCTTTCTAATAGCTTTTGCATTCCTGCTCTAATTGCTTCCCTTTTCTGATCAATTTGCCATAATTTGGGTGGTAATGGCAAGTCAGCCTTCAAAGGAAGCACGGAAAGGTAGGGCATATGGATAGGTAACCCTAATAGGCATGAGCATTTGTTTTTTTCTGAAGAGTGAGTTTGCGGGGAGAAGTGGGACACATTCCAAATCTTGGTTTGAGGACCAGCAAAAGGGCTAGCCACTTGCCACGGCTCAATTGGTGAATTGGCAGGAGGACTCATAGGCTAGAATGATGGAGTTGTCATTGCGGAGTTAGCTTGTTGTGATGGAAGAGGATCCGCAGCAATAGCAGAAGAAGGGGTACCCGCAGAGGGCACACCTTCAGAAAATGAGGCAAGGAGAGTCTGAGTGGCAGCAGCAGGTGTAAGGGTTCGCGAAGGAGTAAAGCCAGGTGGAGTGGTCTGTGAGAATTGGGCGAAACCTCCTGCATGTGTTGGATCAAAAGTGGGAAACAGAGGGCTAGTACTCATGGCAGGGATTGTCATTGAGGCAGGGGCAGATACCAAGGAATGAGAATCAAGGGAAGAAGGAGAAAATTTTACCTATTGACTGGTCGATGGCAGCTCCAGAATCATTGGCGACTCTCCCCCAGCCTCAGGATCCTAGCTAGCTACAAGCACTTGTCTTCCAATAGGTTCTTGCGAACCTTCTCCGATAATGCTCTCTATACGCTGTCGTTTTGCGGGTGAGGTCTCCTAAGCCTTGGCAGTTATTGTTGTTTGCTATTTTGGGACCCTGGCTACCTTAGCGGCCCAAGTGAGTGTATGCGAAGCCCTCGATACATTAAAACACACATTCGTGGCCACATAGGCGGGTTGTCCAGTGCCTTTCTCCTTCGGCGTGGGGAATGCAAAAGTTGTTGCTTCCTCTTCCTGCTCTTCAGACTCATCCTCCAGATCATCGCTCTTATTTATGCTAGATTTTGGGCTGGGATGGTCATCATCCCACCATTTTTCAAATTGCTTGTCCTCCTTAAATCTCTCATAAGGGGCATCCAATTGCCCTATCTCTTGGCGATACTTCCAAAAAGCTTTTATCTTTTCATCAGTCCATTCCTCATCCTTCCGTAACTTGTTGTACACGGTGCATTCCATGTGAACATTATCTTTGGCCACCACCATAGCAAAGTAGAACTTGTGCCATGGCCCTCTATTATCTTGCATGGGAATACGTGCCAGTTCAACAAAATCTTCATCCTTGTCTGCTTGCAGGTTACGTCGCTTTTCCCAATAAGGTTGGGGAACACATGCGTAACTTTCATGTGCAGCTCTGGCAGGTCATTGAAAGGATTGTAATCCCATTTTTCATTTACCAAAACCAACCCTAAATGAGCCAGTTTATCCTGCAATAACTGATCTGATTGCTTCTTTAACAGAGTCACCGTTTTGAAATTTTTTGAACAAGCGAAGAATCCTTTTCTCTTGACACTTTTGCTGCTGCAGAAGGTAAAATCAATGATACACACCTACCTATACATTTCAAGCGCAAGCACCCTATCTGTGACGCAGGCTGGGAGAAGGAAGGGTTGACCAATGAAGCCCCGCATCTGGAGAATTGTGAAATATGTTCCTAAGAACCAGTCACAAGTGGGAGTGAAACTCTACATATATCTGGTTTGATCCTTGTCGAGCCAGATTATGTCACCTTCTCCTCATAAATCATGCAAGAATAGAGTTATAAAATAATCTAAAAATGCATAATAATCATATGACACGGAAAGAAAGGGCGTCCACGTGGATACTGGCTTCCTCCTCCCCTGTTCATCAAAAATTGATAATTCAAAATACCTACCGAAGAAATCAGGGTTTTGATGCAGGAACATGTGAACCAGGAAGGAGAGAAATCTAAACTTTCCCTCCACCAGGTAATTTTTTATTTGTCATATCATTTCATCTACCATGAACTCCACAAAATCATACTAGAAGGTATCGTGTTGTTTGCGAAATTGGAAGGCTAGTCCCAGTTGAAAAGTTTCCACCATCTCATCAGAGCCGCGGTCGCACACAAAAGCTAGCATTGATATAGCATCCTGCATATCCTAGCAAAATAAACCACGCGGCAACAGGATACTTGGCAGTTTAGCACCTAGGACTCCCTTCTTACCAATTTCCTCCAATAAGAAATATGAGTTCTTTTTCATCGCCTTCTATTTTTTTTCTCCTTTACTAGGGTAAAAGGACTCAATTTTCTCTCTTCTTTTACTTGGGTCTAGGATGCATATCATATGCCAAATGGCTTGTGGGCTGATGTGAACTTTTAAATTTCAGCCCTCTATGTAGTGGGTGCTAGGGTTATAACACTGAATGGTAGCGTCAACTATCTCTGGGTAGTAATGTACCAGCGAGACCATGTATTATGGAAGACCACTATACCAAAACTTTCTTGTTGTAGACATGTCTACCTTTAGTGCCATCAAACTTGCACAGGCTGCTTCTCTTAAGGATTTAAGGTTTTTTGCGAGTCGTGGGTCATAAATATTATCCCATTTCTCCTCAACCCTTTTCTTGTTTCTGCAATCTTTGGGCCTCCTCAGCTCTATCGTATATGCCCTCTTCAGCCTGCTTGGTATACCAGGCATAGCATATGCTAAATCCTCATAGATATACACATCCTCTGATGACTGTATGGCTGTAAACAACTCCTGGCCAATCTCCTCTTGCATTTGTTGTGATGAACTCTCTGAAATTTTTCTTCAGACAAAAAATCTTGCAGGTTATGAACTCTTTGTAAATTCTATCTGGCTCTGGATATGCTAAAAACTTCTCCACACCTTAAGCTTTGGCGTATTTGAAAAAACTTTGAACCTTGAACCTTTTCATGCAATATTTAGCTATCTTTTCTCAAGGTGGTAGAGGAAAGCATGCTTTTTGCATTTAATTCGGCATATACCGTTAATTCCTCGGCTCGTGCAAAATGAATTACTTTCCATTTCAAGGCAAAAAGAAATAATTATTGTTTGGAAACCGTGTGATATATTGCGATTCCCTTGAAACTTGAGCCGACAATTTTCCTTCTAACCTTGTCTTAGTATGTGTTGGCAATTAATGTCCTAAACGGAATGATTAAGCCAAAGCAAACAATCATGGCCTGAAAATATATGGATATTGCCTTGGGCTCTGGGAAATTCCTGTGAGATGACACAATAGCCTATGGCCGTGCAGCTTACTGTCGATGAGCACCACCTTTTTAAAGCTAATTAACAAGCTCTTATTAATCTAGCACACATTGAACCGTACCTCTGTAAATGCAACTGGTCTGGAAATGTGAGCAAACATAGGCACGCCTTTCAAGTTGGCACTTGGTTATCATTACATTTTTGCAAAACAGATTAGCATGCGTCTTTTCATTTTTTCTATAAATAGGTCGCTAAGTAGTGAGGAAATCACACTTAGCATTTCAACAATTTTAACAATAGGTCATTGGCATAGTCCTAAGCTACAGTAAGCAAGATTTTTTCATAGGATAGGTGGTAGGAAATTTTCAGTGTTAGTTAGAAGTTAGCAGCATTGTGTCAATGTCATGGATACTCCTGTTAGGTTAACCTCTTATAAGTCACAAACAACTTTTTTGGGGGATATTTCCACTAGGCGATTGAAGAGAATGACCAAGAATAAACACTCCTTGGTTTTGGTAGCCATAAAATGGGTTCTGGGTAGAGATTGTATAGAGTATGAGGACAAATACCGTGTGAATACTGATATCTACTCACATTTTGTAGCGTCAATGTTAGACATTGGTATCTCCAGGTTCCTAACATTGAAGTTGTTCAAGGAAATACTTCCAAGAAAATACCTGAATGGCCTAGGTGAAATTGTCGCTCACGCTGCATATGGGGTAGGTCTACCAACAGCCAGTGACCTTCCTCGCTACATTGAGGAAGAAGCAGTAGTTGTATGGCTTTTGTTTCTCAATGGATTCTACCTTCTGACATGCAACAAGCATCAGCAAAGGGTTACCTAGGCTGTGCACTTTATGTTTCGTAGCTACAACGTAATACCATTCTATGACATCAATTGGTATACCGACTTTAGGAACCTGGTGTTTCCTCCGCCAATGGCGGTTGTGCTGAATGACTCTACTTCTGCTGCCGAAGAACCTACGGATGAAGACGTGGTAGGCACTGCCATAGAAGAAATGGTAGATACTGCCATAGATGAGTCAATTTTTGCCTCCCGTGCTCTTGGATAAAACGCCTCCATGCTCCTAGATAAAATAGATAAAATGCCCCTAGTTTCTTTATTTTTTGTTGTTGCATACACCACCTGCCTTATAGTTTTGTATATAAGCCTGAAAAAGGCTAAAAATATAGCATATATGAAAGAATAGCTCATATAGTCGTATACTTTTTGGATTATGGCTTTCTCGGCCATTTTGTAATGTAAAAAGAATATATATAAATTGACATAAATCTTTATGAAAATCCATGGCTCTTTCTTCCATTCTGCATTTCTATTATATGGGCTCTTTTATTAGCATACGTGTTCATTTTCTTTGCACATGGGTGTGTTTTACATGTAAAGAAATTTCACTACTCTATCCTCTGTAATTATGGGTTATTTCCGCAGAAACCCAAACCAATTCAAAAAGATCGGCCAACACAAAGGGAAATAAAATAAAAGCATTATTCACATATGTACAAAATAGAACTCGACACTTAATGGAATAGCTTAAGATGAATCTCATTGACCGGGAATCCTAAGGGTTCTTGTTCCATACTTTCTAACTCGAAAGCATTATGTTCCCTGCACCGAATGATTTTAAAGGGGCCCTCCCATAGGCTATCAAATTTACCATGCTGACCTGGCTTAGCAGCCCTTTTATCATATTTTAGTACTAAGTCTCTGCATTTTAGGCCTTGGTCAAAAGTCTTCTTGTCAAACCATCGCTTGACCACTTGTTGGTGGTTTGTCATGGCTATTAGGGAATTCTCCCTTTTTTCTTGTACTTCTAATAGTTCGGCAAGTCGAACCTCCATAGCACCATTTTGTTCTATCTCAAGGGATTTCAACAGTTGGAGCGTTGGAATCTCCATAGATATAGGTAATAGTGCCTCTTTCTCGTATACCAATTCATAAGGCGAAGTCTTAAGGACTTGCTTAGGAGTTGTGCAGTTTTCCCAAAGCGCCACTCAGAGGTTTTTATGCCATTCTCTTTGGTGTTCCAAACTAATTCTTTTAAGGAGTCAGACTAGGTTCTTGTTTGTTGACTCCGCTAGGCCGTTTCCATGCGAGTAATAATTTGATGATGTCTTAAGGAATTTTTCATTTGTTAATGCAAAGTGACATACCCTTGTGCCAAGGAAAGCTCTGGAATTATCAAAAATGATAGTCTTTGGAGGACTGAACCTTGTCACTAGCTCTTTGAGGAAATCCACTATCTTTGTCTCTGTTGTGTTCTTAAGCAGAACAGCCTTCATCCACCTCGTGAAGTAATCTGTGGCGGTTAGAATCCACTTGTGTCCAGCACTAGAAGCGGGATTAATCATCCCGATGAAGTCTAGGCCCCATTGTGCGAACGATTTGTCCACCACTATAGGCTTGAGAGGCATTGCGAAATTCTTCTTTCTATCAGTAAAGAATTGGCATTTTTTGCAAGATTTTACCAAATAGTGGGAGTCATTGAAAAGTGTAGGCTAATAGTAACCTGCGCACATGATTTTGGTGATAGTGGTCTTAGCAGAGAAATGTCTTCCCTCAGTGCTGTTGTGGAACGTGTCAAGGATTCTCTTCGCTTGCTCTGAAGTAATGCATCGCAAGAGGAGACCATTGAAATTCCTTTTGAAAAAGACCCCCTCTACTAGCGCATATCCATAATTTTGTAGCCAGTAGTATCTCCTCTTTTGGGAGGAGAGACCTGGTGGATACTTTCCTGTTTGCATAAACCTCATTCTATCTGTTAGCCAGCAACCCACCGATTATGGGTCATTTATCAGAACAAGCTCCAGTTGCTCTGCTTTGGCGGGTATCTCCTCGTTTTGTGCCATGTATTCGCACAGTCCTCTTCCTCTGATAGTTTTAGTGGATTTTACCTCAACATCATATTCAAGGATCTCGGTGATCTAATTAGCTCTTTTTTCTGTGATTTCTCCCTCCATGATATATTCGCGCATGCTGGAATGTGCGACATAAACAAATACTTTGTTGCAGGAAATTAGATGGCAGAAATTTTTAAGTCCCTTCACTATTGCAAAGGCTTGTCTTTCAACGAAATTATAATTCGTCTCATATTCCTTCAGGGTCCTGGAGTAGAATGCCACTGGATGTTCTCCCTTCCTTCAGCATCTTTTGGTTAAGGACGGTGCTTGATACTGGACTTTCATGCAGGACATGGTCTCCGTGCGGTGATAACGTTGACCGTTTGGATCATTGAATGAATATTTCCTGCGTTAGATAAGCTTAAAAGCATTTAACATGAAAATATTTCCCCCTTTGTAGTAAACGTGGTCTTGTTGATCCTCCTGCTTCGGTCGGTGTAACCGGAAGCTGTCTGTGAGAGAAAGCTTGTTTTGATCCTGCTACCATTGCCAGATTGACTCTCCATAGGTAGGATAATGGTCATGGGATGCTCTATTTAGAATTCTTAAAAGTCCACACACAAGCGGATATCTCCATTCTTCTTGTGGACCAGAACCAGATTCGATACCCAAGTACTATGCTTGATTGAGAAGAAAATGCATGACTCAATTAGTTTGGTTAGCTCTTGCACCATTAACACTTCAATTTTGGGGTTCTTGGCCTCTGCTATGGGCCCTGGTTTTGCATATTGACTCGATGTGTATTTAGATGGCTGGGATGCCTCCTCCAGGATCATCATAGGACCGGTGCTTCTCCATATTTTGTGACTGATGAGCTTTCTTTATCATGGTGCGGGACATCTTTCCCGACCCGAAGGTTTCTTCCATTTGAGACCCGAAGGTCTACGTAATCACTTTTGTCTGCCACGAACTTTCATCTATCATTTCTTGCATCATCTCAATCAAAAAAAAATTGAGAGTAACCAACCCTTTTGGAAGCTTGTTGGATTTGAGTTGCATGATTTGTCCTTCATATGCCTCAGCAATCTTTGGTTGAAGTTGATCGGTGAATTCTCTCGACTGCTGGATGAACGAGGCGATGTGTTCATCACTTTCAAAAACCTTCCAACTTTGATCATTGTCAAGAATCGTCGGTCGGACTACTACTCGTATAGAATGTTCGTTATGTATAAGGTCAGAGGCAGGATCAAACTGAGCACCAATCACTGCTATGCGGTCTGCACCACCATTTTGTCTTCAAGGAACAGTCTGGATGTTAAAGGCTTCAAAACTCTCAACTAGGTCCTAGACTCGGTGCCAATAGGATCTCATGTGGACATTCCTTGCCGCGAAAATCCCTCGAACTTGGTTAACTACTAGTTCGGAATCTCTGAACACCATTAATTGCTTAATACCCATTCACTCTACAAGGCTTAAACCTTGAACTAATCCTTCATATTCGGCCTCATTGTTTGAACAAGCAAAATGGAAGTGGAAAGACCTTAGCATTTTTTATCTTGTGGGGATATTAAACATATCCCTACTCCAGCGCCTACTTTACCTCTTGCTATGTGAAAGTACAACATCCATAGCTCATTTTCCTTGCTACCTTTGAACTCTTTGGCAACCTTCGGGAGCACTTGGTCTTCATCATAAATTACATAGGTGCCCAATCCTGTAGCATGATAATTGCTAAAAGGGTCACTATCCATCTGTTCACTTAAAAGAGCATCCTCTTGGTCATTCTGGTGAAGTCTAGTCACCTTTTCCTCCTCTAGTAATACAACACAATACATTTCTTTCTTGGTGATAGAGGTATGCGCGGCTTCAAAATTAATCAGGGCTTCATCCGCTACATGTTCAGAATGCAAAGCCTCCAATTCCATCTTCATTTTTCGTCATGTTTGGTTACGAGTCACATGTGACCAATCAGAGATAGGTATCCGCCCACGCTGGCTGAGATTCTCAGGATAAATAGAGACCAAACATGGGAGGAACATCGATGATCACAGTGTCTTGGAGCACTGTGATACTAGGGCAAGCAAATAGAGTTAAAGGAAGTGCCTTGATGACACCTATGGTTTCAAATTTGTTCCCATCAAGCTGCATTACCCCCCTTTTAATAGGTTCATAGCCGAGTCCTAAAGCTTCGGCTATCTATTTAGGCATAATTGTGGTGCTAGCACCGAAATCAATCATAGCATTATGCAGCCTAACTTCTTTCTTATAATGAGAGTTAAAGAAGAATGGTTGATTCAACCTTAACTACGATGGGGATTCCTTTTATGATGTGAGACTTCGGCTGACGATGGTTGATTAGCAGTCTTTGCGGTAGTTCGCCTATTATATTTAGCGTTACTAACCTCCTTGAAGCACCTTTGTGGCGCATTTTCTACTCTAGAATAGCTGGGAGCCTTATAAGACACATTAGTGGATGATTTATTCAATTGTTCTACCACATTAAAAGGTGACAAACTTGGAGGTCTCTGTTCCTTGGCTCTTGTTATAATAATTTCCTTCTGTGGTTGAGATGGTAGCGGGGTGGTGGAAATGCTAGGAATCTGATCAGAAGCACCTCTAAGTTGTGGGCTGGCCAGATGCGAAACAATTGACTCATCGGTAAATCTCCTCTTTGAGCGTGTGTTATAGTCATATTGGACTTGTGGTGTTTTGGATATGGACGTATCATTAACAAACACTGTTTCTTGTTCCTCCATCCATGAGAAGAGCGCGCGATCAAGAGCGATGTCAGATTCCTATTCTAAAGACATCCCTTGCATTTGCGCAGCGAAAACCACACTCTCCATTTGTGGTGAGGCATATACATAACCTTTGTGATCTATTGTCGCTCCTTGGCTACGTTGCTCTGCCACCTTTTGTTGTAAGTTGCCACGCGGACAATTTTGGGGCATATGTGCATCCATTTTCGAGAAGCACCATGAATTGATGGCATTAGTAAGTTGTTCTTCTGTCGGAGGTTTGGTGGATTAGTCACCGAAAGCGTGCCGTCTTGATTCTACTAATACGCCGGGGACCGACCACCTTATTAGTTTTGATGGCGCGGATTCAAAAGGCGTTGATTATAGTTCCATGAGGTAGTTGCCATCATTTCCATAATGCACCTTCTTCTTTAAAAATTACTCCCATTTCATCTTTGGAAGGAGCAGGATGTAGAGGCAACATTTTGTGGCACCGCCCCGCATATATGTACGTGATTGGGGAGTTACTGATGCACTGATTGTGCGACCTCTCTTGCTTTGAGAATCGATATTTCCAAGAAATATACTCGGCATGATAGGCCAGAGGCAATTTTCATGATCCTGGCGATTCTCGACGCTCTTTGTAGCATCTAGTGATAGCTCCTCCCAAGGATTTGACATCAGCGGAATGTCGAGTCAGTGGACTTTAGATAAAATGAACAGCACCAAAAGTCGGTAGTATAGTAATAGGATCCTGCATAATTCATGTGGAATCCCGAGCGGTAAGTCATCATAGCCTCTTGGGAGCTCATTTTATGACAGATAGTTGATAATATAGTGAAGAGTGATCTCCGTCATTCGAGAACCTCTCATAGAATGGATCTTCGAGCTCATCCCAGGTGTGAATAGTGTTAGGTGACAATGTTCGGTACCAATCCAATGCCTTGCCTTTGAAAGATGTGGTGAGGATCCTTAAAGCTACATTCTATGTTGTGATCTCGTGCACCAGACATACATCTGCCACATCTTGCAGATGTTCCGCAGGTGTTCTTGAGCCATTTCCGGTAAACTTGGGTATAGCTTTCATAGCTGAAGCCAGGATAGCACCCTAGACGGCAGGTGCTACTGGGGCTAGTAGGGGACTTCTAGCGTCCCATGCCACGTAATTTTTGTTGGTGGCTGGCAACATGGTTAGAGGAACGGGTGGCGGGAGTGGAACGGTTACCAACTAATTTGCAGCCTGCACTGTTCCCAGTGAATGTACTAGTAAAATGGGGTTGCCTGTGGTTTGGGATCTAGTTACAGGCCAATGGTTCATTCACCCTTCTAAAACATAAATTCATTTAAGCTCTGTCCCACTGGGCGTGCCAGAAAAAAGAACAAACTCTTGACACCAAAATTTGACAAGGTAACAGTGTCTTATGGGAAACTTAGTTTATGGGGGACCTTTTGCGCTAAACTGAGTGACCTTTGGGTTTTTAGAGAAGTTGACTTCTTCTACAATGGGGATTTGGAAAGGGAAAAGGAAACAGATATAATAAAATAAAATCTAACCTAAGGCGATGTGCCAAGACTTAATGATAGGCATGATAAATCACAGATCTAAGGGCCTGATTTGTATTGGTAGTGTTCCACAAAATCAGAAACTGAAGATTATAGCATAGACAATCCATTAATTGACATAAAATAACATTGCATACATTCCTACTGCCAAGAAGAATCATTAGACATGATCTAGATCAATAATCTACGCGTCAACATATATAGAAGTTCTCCAAATGAAATGTTTGAACAACAAAGCACAGTTTATAGTTTAATCAAATAGCATGAAATAACAAAAAGTTTGAACAATTGGCACAGTCTAAAAGTATTTTGCAATAAAATAAAACAATAATAAAGGCTTGGCATCTTTAACCAAAACCAGTGTTTCCTCAAAATTTTGGCCCTTTTTCTCACAACAGAGAAAAGTATATATAGCAGAAAAAACCCCCACCATTTCAGAGAGTAGCAATAGAAAATATTTCACTATCACTTGGCAATGATGTAGAAACAAGAATATTCCCCAAGTCGTTGCAACATAAACAATTCAAAACCAAGAATCAAGTCATTCCAGGCACAGGTGCATCCTCTGCAAATTATGACAGTGGTCTCGGCAAGGTTAATCAGACAAGTTTCACCATCCTATGCAAATGATTATGACAAGCAGTGGCCAATCGAAGCATTCGGTTCGCCTAGTTGATCGCCCAAATATAGGATCCGCCGATTAGGCATGTGGAAACATTTTTCTGCCCATGTGAACCTTCATCTCTCACCATTGAAGACTTGCGCCAAGGCTACACGTGTTGAATAGGCAGAGTGCTATCAATAGTGGAGGAAACGATCATCGGTCAGGTGCAAAAAGAGACGTGTGGCAGCATTTCACTGCTCGCGGTCGTTACTTCATCTCCACACTGAAAGATTTGTGAAGAGTGGACACATAGCAAGAGTACATCATAGACAACAATTGTGGGGCCTACCAAAGTCTTTGTGGGTGAGGGATTTATGGCATGCAAATGGAGCCTGATGAGGCAACAAGAAAGAATGATCAAAAATAGCCCACAGCCACAACACGTGGAAGTATAGCGGGGGTTCCCGAGATGCGAAAGGAAGGAAAAACTCGGGGTTGCGAAGAGTAGACACGTGGAGCGAGAGAGAAGACATTAGATAAAAGGACAAGTTGATTACCTGCGATGCACGGGCTGATACATAGAGGAAAATACACCCAAAGGGAGCTCGTTAAATACTTATTAACACCTACAAATTCATCAAAAGAAATATCTCAAATTTTCTATTCCTTACTACCACAGTAGTGTATACCAAACATTCCTAGACTTGACCTCTCATTTTTCCAAGCATCATCCAAAATAATAGAAATTTCGCTAGGAAAAACACTGAACATAAACAACGCATTAACTAAGGAGCAGCAAAATTCTCTGAATATAGTATTGGAGGCACATGTCGTAGCCTTTGCATGTACTACCATGATATGAAGGGCATGTATCTTGACTTTTTTATGTATAGGATCTATATAAATGATGGTTTTAGACCCATTAGACAACCTCAAAGATGAATGAAACCTGCTTTGAGAGAAATAGTTAAAGTTGAACTCCAAAAACTACTTGATGCAAGCTTCATTTATCTTATATCTGATAGTGAATGGCTATCACCCTTATTTATTGTCCCTAAGAAAGGTGGAAAATGGAGGGTATGTGTATATTATAGAGAGTTGAATAAAACCACTAGGAAAGACCACTTCCCATTACCCTTCATTGATCAAGTACTTGACTCTTTAGCAGAAAAGAAGTACTTTTCATTCCTAGATGGTTTTAGTGGCTACAATCAGATAAAGATTGCTCCAGAGGATCAAGACAAAACAAAATTCACATGCCCTTGGAGTACTTATGCCTATTTTGTCCTACCCTTTGGGTTATGCAATTCCTCGACTATTTTTTAAGAGGGTAGTGCTTAGCATCTTCTTTGATTATGCTCATAAATATATGGAGATATATATGGATGAATTCATCACATATATGGAAACTTATGAAGAAGCCCTTGTTAATCTATAAAAGGTTTTGAAAAGATGCAAAGAATACAACTTGTCCCTAAGTAATGAAAAGTGCTTTATGATGATGACTCGGGGAATTGTCCTAGGGCATTTCATATCCAATTAAGGGATTCAAGTTGACCCATATAAGATAGAGATCATTTCTACATTACCTGTTCCACAAAGGCAGAGATATGTTAGAAGCTTCCTAGGCCATGCAGGCTATTATAGGAGGTTCATTAAGGACTTTAATAAGATTGCATCAGCATTGTTTATTTTGCTAACTAAAGATATAGAATTCGATTGGACATCTGAGTGCCAATATTCTTTTGAGGAACTTAAAGCAACTTTAACCAGAGCACCTATTTTGAGGGGACCAAATTGGACATTACCCTTCCATAGACACCTGATGCTTCATATTTTACTATTGGAGTAGTTTTGGGTCAGAAAGAAGGTAATAAAGAATATGTTATTTACTACATTAGTAAAAACTTGTAGGGAGAAGAGATAAATTACACTGTTATAGAGAAGGAAATGCTAGCAGTAGTATATTCCATCAACAAATTCAGGCATTACATCACTAGATATGTAGTTTTTTGTCCACACAAATCATACAACTATAAGATACCTAATGAATAAACCTATGGTAGGGGGTAGGCTAGTTAGATGGCTACTCCTATAGGAATTTGATATCACAATAGTGGACAAGCCTGGGAAGGCTAATGTAGTAGCATATTTTATGTCAAGGTTGCCAATACAATCAACAAAAAGGGTAGTAGATGACTCATTTTCAAATGAGCATTTGTTTGCTCTTAATGTACACACACCCTGGTATGCTGACATTGCAAATTATTTAGTGATAGGGTAGATACCAACACACTTTTCTCCAAAGGAAAAGAGACAACTAGTGCACAAGTGTTTTCCATATTCTTGGGTATTTGGTTACCTATTCTACACAGGGACTGACAACATCATGATAAGGTGTATAAGAGAAGATGAATTCTTTGATATAATGAAAGCTTTCCATGATGATTCTTGTGGGGGTCACTTTGCAGCCAAAAGGACAACATTCAAAATCCTCACAACAAGTTACTAATGGCCAACTTTACACGAGGATTTTATCAAGTACACAAGAAGTTGTGATAGATACCAAAGAACGGGAAGCCAACTAAGACTGACGAAATACCTTTACAACCACAATTGACACTAGCACCCTTTGACAAATGGGGTCTAGATTTCATTAGGACAATATCACCTACATCTAACAACAAGGAGTACATTTTGGTTTGCACTAATTATCTAACCAAGTGGGTGGAAGTGAAGGCATTACAATTTTCTAGAGATGGTAATGTAGCTAAATTCTTGTATGAAGAGATTTTTACTAAGGAAATAGTAATTGATCAAGGTCCACATTTTACTTTAGACCTCATTACAAAATTGGTTAAAGAATATGAAATAAGGCACAAAAATTCAACACCTTTATCACCCTCATTCTAATGGCCAGTTATAGGTTACAAATAGGGAAATTGAAAGCATTCTGACCAAGACAATGCAGTTACACAAGAAATATTTGGCTATTAGATTATCGGAGGCAGTATGGGCATACAAGGCTACATGGAAAATAGCCACTGGTTTCACCCCCTATGAACTAGTATATGGAAAAATAGCAGTTCTCTCAATAGAATTTGAGTATAAAACACTCAAAGTAGTTGTGGATTTGTACATGGATCTCACAACAGCACAAAAGGAGAGATTGCATAACTTAAATGGGTTTGATGAGATCAAGATGGAAGCAATGCATCATACAAAGATAGTACAGAAAAAAGAGGACAAAATGGCATGACCAATATATAAAGACAAAGGAATTCAATGTAGGAGACTGGGCCTTTTTGTATGATTCTAGATATAAAGATTTTAAGGGAAAAATCCAATCTAGATGGTTGGGTCCCTATGAGATAATCCAAATTTTTCCTAATGGGATATTCAAGTTGGAGGATGCAGTAAGGTTTTCACTATTGGTTAATGGCTATAGGTTAAAGCTTCATAAAAAACTAGTACAAAAAAATGATTTCATTCTTTCTCTCATTCAACAGTATGGCATTATCAATGATTTAGATACAAGTACATAACCACACAATGATGACCCGACAGTAGATGTACCAAGCTCTTCAAGTGAATCAGTAGTTGAGCTACACAGCTCACTACTTGAGGTCACACAAGCTTAACTTCCTAATCTACCTCACATGCACACACATCATAGTCACAATGATACACATTTATTTTACAGCATTCTCCATATTATGGTAGGGACCTTTAGCTTCATGTATTAAATATGTCACATTCCAGTCAGGAACATGTTGCAGTAGGGACCTATAGCACATTACACATGAATTGTCAAACTTCAGTTGGGATCTGTTGCAGAAGGAACCCATAATGCTTCTATCAGAAAATTTCAAAATTTGGTGCCACATTAATTGCAAATCATCACTTTTCACTTCACTTTTCATCACACATGTAGCGAATAAACTTGTCATATCGATACATGCAACATGCTCATTTTATTTCATGATGCATATTTCAAATTTCAAGAATTCAAACTATCACATTAACTTCTCTCATCCGTACATTTCACCTCATTTCAAACAATGCACCATCCTGTCATTAATTTCACACTCCATCCATTCATTCATTTCAATTAAATCATGTCAAATCAGCATCATGTAGTGGATAATCTTCAAATAAGAATCAAACGCACAGAAGTTTAGCTCATAATATTCACCAGGTATGCATACTACACAACCATAATTAACATGAATTTGAATTATGTTTCATATGTACTTGCAATGAATCTTACACACTTTCTATTCATTACTTCTATTTCCATACTTTGTAATTATTACCTTCACCTATTTTTACTAACTTGAAGTGAGGACACTTCAGGAATTTAGGTTGGGGGGAAGGGTAATATATAAGCCAAATTTTAGTTTCTACCGCCACTAAAAAGCCAAATGCAGAACCAAAAAGCAAACATGCAAACCTTTTTGCCATACCTTGCTTTGCACTTACAACCTTTTTGCTATCGATTCTAGTTGATAATTTCCTAAATTCTAGCTAATTTGGAACCTTTCAAGTTTATAGAAGCTAAACAGAGGAGAAAAGGACAAAGTGATTGAAGTCGCTGAAGGAAAGGTGCATGCAAGAGTAACAAATAAATTGGGTTGGTGGACTATTGAAATTAAAATTTGGGTTGAATTTTCAAAGTTCTTGAAGAATTTTTTTATCAAAGGTAGAATACATTACCATGGGAGGTGATATCATTAGAAGAGAGCCAGCTACACATAAACAATCTATATTGGAAGATGCATTGGTGTTACCCATTTTCACAAGGGTAGGATGGCTGAATTATTTTCTGAAGTTGACAAAATTCAATGAGGATATAACAAGGAGATTTGCAGCTATATTGGAGCACGATGAAGCTACTATAAAAGGGATTATCAATAGATGCATCAGAAGGAGCAATTGCACAAGTATTTGGTTTGGCAAGGATTGGAGCTAAATTTCTAGCTTGAGCAGATGCAGGGGTAGTAAGAGAAGAATTTTGTGAGTGAGGAGAAAACTTGTATTCATCATCCTAGGGTACTAAAACACTTTCACTTCCATGGGTTTGGGCTTCTTGTGCCTCATACATCATCAGGTACCTCAAATTTGATGGTAGGTTATCACTTCTTTACATTGTGTATTTCAAATTATTACACTATCTTTGACATAATAGACTTGTTAATGTGCCAAATTACCTCTACAACTTGTTAAAGAGGATGGGATTTGAATATCAAAGGAAACATAATGATTCAACTCTTTCCCATCATTTTTTAATAGCCCTATTAACAAAAAGGAGTCTTAGAATTCAATACCCATAGGTATCTTAGGAAGACTTGTGAAATGTCAAAACATTAATAATATATTAGAACAACCTACAGTTCCTGAAACCCTAGAACCATTAGATGTGCATATAAGAGAAACCCCTCTTGGTTCACCAGCTACTTCACCTACCCGCAACCAAGGTGAACCTAAGGAGCATAATGTGCAAGACGCATCACCTATAGCATCTAGACAACTAGCAACAAAGAAGACCCCATCCACCTCTAAGATACCTAAAGCTAAGAAAAAGAGGGTAGCCCTTCTACACCTTCAAAGGTGTAAAGAAAAAGGATACACAAAAAGATACATCTGCTACACCTAGGTGTTCAGGTCAACTGAAACAGAAAGGTGTTATGATGGGGAGCATAGGAAAACTAGAAGAGGAATTGAGGGGTAAGGAGATAGAAGAGGAAAATATTATGATGGTTGACATTAACTCAAAAATAAAGGAAAATTCTCTTGACAAAGTGCATGTTCCTGCTAAAATAAAATGGTATGTATCCACCTCTGACTCATATTTAGAGGATATCTTTGTTGCTCATAAAAAAAAGAAGAGAACCTTAGACAACCCTGACAATGAGGATTTTGATTACACAGGAGGTTGTGATGATCAGACTTTACGGGATAAGGAAATATTTTTAGAAGAAAGGAATCTTAGGAAAGAGTTGGAGGAAGCATTAGAAAGAATTAAGTAGTTAGAAGAACAAGTGAAAACTAATGAACAAAGGGATAAAGAGAGGGAGATGAAGATTCAAGAGATGGAGGAGAAACTACAAAGATATGGACATGGGGCTAAATTGGACCTATTGGCACAACTTTCAATAATCAAAACAAGGGATACACAACTTGCAATAGAAAATAGCAGACCCCGTCCTATAAAGACTCCAACTCATCATACAACTTTATCCCTTGGGTATCAGTTATGGAAATTTATTAATAAATTTTCACAAGAAAAGGAAAACTGGAGAAAAAAAAAATCCTAATTGCAGAGCATACCAAAGTGTTGGAGGGGAAGGACATTGAGCTGAACAAGTTAGCAGTTAGAGTGGAGGGGGTAGCAGATAAAGCTGCCCAAATTATTAGATGCAGACCCCCGATAAGAACTTATGCATTGTTTTTGCAAGAAAATTTTTTAAGTTTCCTATTTAGCAGGATAATAAGTAACCAATCAATTGGAATGAGTAGGAAACATGATTTCCTTAATGTTTTTGCTAACTCCACACCAGATGAACAAGACCAGATTTGTGAAAACTATCTGCATAACTATGTAGTGCCGAAGGATACATAATGGAACCCCTTGATGTTTGTGGGGAATTTATAGGTTAGAGCACTAGCATCCTACTTTAGGAATGAAGGTTTCAAGGGTGAACTTATGGAGGAATGTGAGGAGAGAGAGAAATATATTTCTCTCCCAACAAGGAAGGAATCAAATGACCCTAATGCCATAAGTGAATGGTTACAACTTCTGAAGTACAAAGGACTAGGAGGAAAGATCATGAGATTGAGGATGTGAGATTATAAAAGAATGCAGACATTGGCAGTTGGATTGGTTCATCATAGTTATAAGTATGTGTAGAAAAGATAGATAGTTTGACTCCAGAGCTATAGAGGAAAGAGCCACATTTAGTGTACAACTTCATGGCTATGCTTGAAAGAGTGCGCAAGTATATGGATATTTCTACTAACCATGCACTTAAGTGGATGCCACTAACATTCCAACCACCCATCCTTCCTTATCCAGTGCCACATTGGATAGGGGATAAGATGGAGGAATGTGAACAGGTTGAACTCACTAGAATGAGGAGGCTTTCATGTTACAAGGGATTCTACCTGAAGCAGATCAAGGGATTAAATACTATCATGGACCTTAGAGAGATTACACTGCACTATAATCTATCCCCCTAGTTCATTTGCTTGAGGGCAAGCAAAAGGGTAGTTGGGGGGAGTGATGAGCCCATTTATTAGCTAGTTTTTTGTAATCTCTATGTTGTTTATAAGACATTCCTAAGATAATTATTCCTACGGTATGCCATATTTATGTCTATTATGTAGACCTTGAACTTGGTTAAAGTATATGGAAATGCAACTATGATATGATGATGTTGCATGATTTATATGTGAATATGTATGAGTTATAATTGTTATTTGTGTTTAATCATGGTAGTTAGTATTGTGTATGTGTTTTATGAACTAACCCCCTACAGCCTGAGAAGACACTGGAGCCCGCAAAAACTACAAAATATAAGCTACAATTTAAGGAGTTCCTGGACAGTGAAATAGGGGATGTTCCTGAATACACTAAACACAATAACTACAACACAAAGACACCTGATGAAGATAATCGTGCATCATTATAAAAAATAATAAAGGCATTGAAGAAGAACCCTGTTATCATTAGAATTATTACGTAACTAATTCTATGTTCCACATTTTAGTTCTGTTATTACAAATTTCTATTCCTATTTGGATTCTTATTTCTTTTTAGTTGTAGATAAGATAGTTAAATCTCAATTACACTTTGATATCTATGGAGTTGTAATTAATGATTTTAGTTTAGATTCGTGTTCTAAATAAACTCCCCTGTGCATGTATATAGCCGATGGTTGAGTCTTTAGAATAGGAATTTGATTAATCATAGTTGTGGATTCAATTATCAAACACTTTTCAGTTTTCAATTGTTATTATACAGACATGTCGATTATTCAAACATGGTTTTTCTAAATACAATATTTGAGCAAGATTTCATGTGATATTCTCAAATGTGTAATGAATGATCTTGAGTTGATATGGTTGAATTGAATTTGAATATTTAGATTTGGTTTAGGTTAGTGGAGACAACCACCTAAGCAAGGGCCACTCAGGTACTATCCTTCACTGCATTTGTAGTTTTTATTTATGTTAGTAATTACTTCAAAATTGCATCATCAGTTAAGATATATTCTCATATCAAGTTATTAATAATTGTTGTTTACATGCATGTTTGCATTCATTTAACTTGTAGTACTCTGGAGTGTAGTATAATTTTAGTTATTAGTTTCCAGATAGTTTTAGCAATTAACCTGTTAATAGCAGTTTAGTCACAGACTGTGTTGTATCTACCCATAGCCAAAGCACCAACTTTACTTATTTCACTATTATGTGTTTTTATGATTGTCCAACAAGCATAATACCTTTACTAGGATAATTTAGGTAACCTCAAATATTTGAAAGCACATACAATGCCAACACCATCACAAGCCTACTAGCCCTAGTTGATAATCTAATGAAAGTATTTTCAATATCAAGTGGACTGTTTAGCCAGGTTTTCCCTTGAATCAAGTGATTTCCACCAATTTTATTAGACATTAGAGTGGACTCTACAGAGATTAGGGCCAACAGGTGAGGAAGGACTCTGTGGCAAGTCAGTGTGATATATACAACATGGGTACTTCAGAGAATGTGAAAAATGTCTTTATTGGAAAAGTGTGTACACTTGAAGAGAAGGAAGGGATAATCAAAGCATTACATGTATAGTAGGACGTGATTGCATGGAGTTATCAAGACCTAAAAACATATGAAACTTCCATCATTACACACACCATTCCCCTAAATGTAGATGTAAATCCTTTTCGATAGAGGGAGAGACTTGTAAATGCTTTGTTGGAGTCAATCATCTATTAAGAGGTGCAAAAATTACTATCGACTCAAATTATATTTCCTGTGAGGCACTCAACGTGGGTTTCCAACTTGGTTCTTGTTAGAAAGAAGAATAAGGAGATATGACTATGTGTATACTTTCATAATCTTAATCAGGCTTGAGAAAAAGGATAATTACCACATGCCTTCCCTAGATGAAGTACTACAAATAATGAATGCTTCATAGATGATGTCTTTTCTAGATGGATATTCAGGTTACAATCCGGTTATGGTACAATATGAGGATAGAATGAAGACTACATTCACCACTAAGTGGGGAACCTTTGCCTATAGAGGCATGCCATTCAAATTGATTAATGTTGGAGCTACGTTCATGCGATGGACATAGCCTTCAAAGAATTGATTGTAAAATGCATCATAATATACATGGATGATCTCATTGTATTCTTCAAAATAAGGGGTGGTCATGTTTCAGATTTATGCAAAATATTTCAAAGGTGTCAGGAGTTCGACATTTCACTTAATCTGAAGAATTGTATCTTCGACCTGTAACCAAAGGAAACTTACTTGGCCATGTGATCTTAGAGAAGGGCATATCAATCGATCCAAAGTAAATCCAAGCAATATTGAAGATTCAATTGATTGCGAGTAAGAAGGAGATGAAGTCTTTCTTTGGAAAAATTAATTTTGTAAGGAAATTCATAACAGGTTTTGTTGATATCATAAAACCTCTAAATGTTAAGTTGAAGAAAGATGCCAAGATAGACTAGACGCTAAGAGCGAAGTGTGCTTTTAAAGAAATAAAATGGTCAATTGTTGATGCTCCTGTTCTAGTTAGTCCCAATTATATGAAGCCTTTTTACATTTATTCTTTCACTTCATATCATTCATGTGCAATAATGCTAACACAAAAGAAAGAATAAGGTGGCAAGCATCCCATTACCTTAACGGGTGCTCCACTAAAGGATGTTGAATTACGTTACTCGAGTATAGAGAAACAAGCCTATGCATTGGTTTGTGTGGTTAAGAAATTCAAGCATTATATTATGAGGAACAAGATGTTCGCTATCATACGAGACCCTATAGTGAAGGTTCTTCTAATGCAGAATGAGTTGGGTGAATGTAGAGCTAAATGGGAAACTATGCTTCAAAAGTACGATATGGAAATACGGCCTCTAAAGTTGGTCAGAGGATAGGCATTAGCATGCACTGTGGCTGAGGTCCATATAGAATTAATAGCCCAGTAGTACAACCTCGAGAACGTGTCTCCAAACGGGTGGTATTTTGACATTGTTTATTATTTACTTAATCAAAGTTTCCCACCACAATTAAATGTTGTCCAAAGGTGTGCTTTGTGTTTGAGGAGTGATAGTTACATGATGAAAGGGGCAATATTATACAAGAAGAATCATGAAAGGGTCTACCTTCACTAACTAGGAAAGGAAGAAGCAATGACAGTATTAAAAGGATTTCATGATAAATTCAAAATTGGTCATGATTTTGGGCCTTCAACTACTCACCAAATTCTTAGAGTAGGATACTGCTGGCCTACCCTATTTAAATATGTGCATGCACACATACGAACCTATCATACTTGTTAGACTACTACTATCCGGGAGAAACATGTTCCAATATAACCTGTAGTTGAGGTGTGCTCGTTCACACAATGGAGGTTCAATTTTATTGGTATGATCAATCCGCCATCGTCCGCCAGTCACAAGTATATTCTAACTACTACTGACTATTATACTAGGTGGACATAAGTTATTTCATGTAAACAATGCACAACTGAGGTAGTAATTAAATTCCTTGAAGAGTATATTGTTACTCTTTTCGGATTTCCATTTGCATTAGTGTGTGACAATGGTCCAACATTTGCTTCATTAAATTTTTTGAGATGGGCATTTGATTATGGTATTACATTGAAATTTTCTTCTAATTAGTATTTGCAAGGGAAAGAATCTATTGATGTTATCCATAAGCTATTGGATAAGAACCTTAAAGATTGGCACACCTAGTTATGGTTTTCCTTATGGGTAGACCATACTTAATAGAAGGTTGCCCTAGCTCCCCATGTCATCTAGTCTATAGTCAAGAGCCTATCTTTCCTATTCACCTCAATTTCCCAACACTACAGTTCATCAATGAATATTATGATGAAGGAGAGAGGCTTGAGGGTCATCTTTCTCAGCTCCTCCACTTGGAGGAAAAATGTGACGAAGCCATTGAAATTTTTTCCAAACATCAGGGTATTGTGAAATGTTGGTTTGATCAGCAAGCAAAAATTAAGGCCTTTAGAATCTCTAACTTGGTTTTATATTGGGACAAAGCCCATGAACAGAAGGGGGAGCACGAAAAAATTGACAAGCTTTGGCTTGGCCCCTTCCAAATTTTTGAAATACTTGGGGATAATGCTTACCACCTAAAGACCCTCATAGGTGAAGATGTCCCACTACCCATCAATGAGTAGTATCTAAAACATTATTTCTTCGCTTGAGCTATTCTTAGTTCACCAATTGTACATAGTTAGATTAGGTTGCTTTTGCATTGCGTCGTTCCCATTTCTTTTTGTTTTTGGGCATAATTTTGAATAGTTGGCATTTCTACTAGGAAGTGAGTATGATATTTCTTTGATAAATCCTGATCCTAAAGGGTATGGTTAAGTATAGCAGCAACAAATTCTCATAATTATATGTATTTGTTCTACTTTGAACCATAAAGTAACTTTTCATATGGGATAAATCTTTCACATCTCATGTACACATCTAAATGAAAAATCTGAAGGGCTTTGCAAGTTGCAACATGATTGCCTCGTGTAAGGTGAAAAAACTTTATTTTCTATTTCAGCGCCACTAAAATATATAGCCCTGAGATAGGCTTCACTACCTATGAGTTGAAAGTAAAAGAAAGTCATGCAAAATGATGGACAAAGGTCCCAATTCAATGTTTCAGGGGGATCCAAGTAACTCTACCGAGGCTATAGACGCCCGACTAATAATAGACCTATGTTCGGGAAGATGTTAGCAATAACCTCATTTGGCTATGGACTCTTGACTGGTAGCGAGGCTCTATCCAAGATGCTTTTGGGACAAAAAATACTTATTGTAGTGTCAAAAAATGTACTCCTTTACATTTTCACACTATGTTTGGGTCCCTTAATTAATTGGACTTAATTAAGCCTCTAATTGGCCTAGCTATGCATTTACAAGCCTAATTAATTACAATTTTTGAAAGGGGAATTATGATTTAATTAATACAATTATCATTTTTAACACCTCTAAATGAATAGGTCTTGGAAATTTAGGTCAGGACCCATTCACCCAAGATCACAAATTCAAATTTTAAACATGTTTTTGGTGGTATCTTAAAGTCCTAAATTCAAGTTTTAAGTGTCAGCTTGTAATGTTTAATTTTTGGGAAATTAGAAAATTGTCTATAAAAGCAAGGTCGTTTGATCAATTCAAATCCTAAAAGCAAGCTATATTTTCAAGAGATCAATTTCAAGAGCTAAGATTATTGTCAAAGGTGTTCAAGAACATATTTCTCAAGCATTTGTTGTAGCATTCAAGATCTCAAGCATCATGCATGTTTTGGAGCTAACATTGTGACGTAGGTTTCAAGTTTCAAATCATGATTCAAGCATCAAGATCAACATCATCAATCAATCCATTTCATGCAAGATCAATACTTTGGAGAGATCTACTAAGTTTCAATCCTTCAAGGGTTTCAAATCAAGGGTTTGGTGAGTTGCAATGTAACACTTGTTCATTCATCATTCTTTTCATGTTTCATTATTTTAATTCAATGTTTAATTACCAAAATAGGATTTGACCAAGGAAAACCCCCATTCACCAAAAACAAACAATTTTTCCCTCTTGTGTGTTTTGCATATCTTAGGTTGAAAAAGGATTGAAGATCTATCAAAAGAGCAAAAATACAAAAATTTTCAAAGTTGTCGTCAAGCCATAGAAACTCACTTTCAAAATTTATTTCTAAATTTTTTACTGTGAAACCTGGAGGAACCAACAGTGTAGACCAAGGACCAAAGGACTGTGAAAGCAATTTTCAACCCTTTTAGTAAGACCCATTCACCCTTGGAGGAATGAGTTCTAGTAGGACACTTAGCACAACCTTTTTGTGACAGGTGCATAAAATAAAGCCCTTCTCAAATCTGTAATTTGTTTATGATTTTGTCATATTAAGGTTTAATTTATTGATTTCATGTGTTACATTACATAATTGCATTCATTTAGTATTTTTCATTCATCTCCCAAAAGTGTTGTTTCAGTTGATTTACCCCATCCTAGGTCATAAGGAAAACAACAAAATCTCCACCAATGTTGACTCACCTAAGGGTTGAAAGTCAATCTTGTCCTAGGGTATCTCTTTTTCCTAATTAACTAAGGAAGATAGGTGCATCATACCCCCTTTCTATCATTATTGATCCATCTCATTTTCTTATGTTTCACTTATGTAGCCTTATATGCGGTAGTCTATTGCCTCTTGTTGAGATCCTTCCTAAGTGGGAAATAATGAGCATCATCTACACACACAATGGTTTCTCCCTTATGACTAGTCATTTTGTACCTCATGGTGGCTCCTTTAACATGATACCCACGAGCGTTGTCTGTTTGGTCTATGCCTTAGATCATTATTCATCTTTGAAATGCTTTGGATCATTTCCCAATAGAAGCCACCATTTTTTGTGCATTTTGCACACACACCCCGTGAAACAAGGACCCCTCTTTTCTTTTTGATTTTTTGTTGGCTTTGCCTACATCCATTTAGTTTAATTTTTTCCCTCACCTTTTGGCCTTTGGTCCACATTTCCTTCAAATTTTTGAGTACCCCTTGAAAATCTTTAAAAATTGGCTGAGTGTCATTTTGTGGGTCTAGCTCCATGCAAGTTTCCATGTGCGAGTGCCATTATGAAATGCCAATGTGTTTTGAGCCATTTGTGGGTTTTGCTATGCGATTCTCCACCTGCAAAAATTTTCTTGTGGGATTCCATGGTGGTGGTGCCATTATCTTCGACTCTCTCAAGTCTCTAGCCTGTAGTGCTTTGGTTTTTGCATCCTCAATTCCAGTATGAGTTTGTCTTCCACTTCTCACATTTTCTCTTTCTAGGTTTTGCGCGTTAAACAAGAAACCTATTGCATTAATTGTACCATTAATGGATAGTGTGTATAAATAGGGAGTCACTTTCCCTCATTTGTGCATTTGTGAGTTTGATGAATTTTATTTCCCCGTGAGCTTTGGAGTTTGTTTTGCGCCTTGGTCTTCAAGAAATCATGCTCCTCTTTAACTCGACTCTAGCCAAGTATGAATCTGATCTATTACACATGCATATTTTTGATAATTCAAAACATTAGGTTGGATTTTGGCCTCAATTGAGCTCATAAATGTTGAAACTTAAAAAAAATTAGCTCCAAACCCTTAGGCGGAAAGTGCGGTCTTGAACTTCATTCCTGCCATGCTAAAATTTGACTTGGAATATACCGATTTCCACATGGACTAGTCCTGCATCTTGCAAAATCTCGATTGTAGAATGCCATGGTGTTCACACTAGAGTATCGGTGTGATCACCCATGGCTCCCACTTGTGTAAATTCCACATTTTCTTTTAGAATTCAAAATTGCCAAGTCTGAGTTATTCACACTTTTCCACGTGCAAAAATCAAATGACACCAAATTTTGCTAAGTTTTAAACCTTTGCAGGAGTTGGTATGTGGTATGTCATGTGCGAGATGTCATTTATTCTAAGCCATTTTATGGCTTGTGCATTGACAATTTTTGCATGGGTCCTAAGGGCTAGATAATAAATGCTAAAAGATGCAAACCTTATGCTACTAATTTCTGGACATGATTGAATAGGTTCATTCCAAATTTTGTTAAGTTTTTAACCTTTGTAGAAAAATGGTTGTGGGAGGTCGTGTGTGGGATGTCATTTTGACTAGGCTATTTCCTGGTGCAGGCACTTCTGACTTTCAACCTGATGGCTTCCGCAATCACCTTTTTAGCATGAGCCTATTTCTTGAAACTTCTAAGTCTTTGCATTTCATGCCCACGATTAATCATTTTCCCACATGCTTGAATCAACTAACCTAAAATTTACCAAGTGTTCGAGCTTTGCGAAGATGTAAATGTGGGATGCCATGTGTGGGATTCCTCTTGAAGGATGTCATCCCACTAGTGCCATAGAGATTGGAATTCACATCATCCTGGCCTACATAGTCATGGCTTCCACATCCTCCTAGCCCACAAGTACTCAAAACCAGAAAAATGCTAGAAACTCCCTTGGATTGCTAAATTTAATGTTTATTCTGGCATTTAGTTTATTTATGATGATTTTAGATTTCTCAATTGGACTAACACCTCCTCACTGTACTTGATCAAGTTTTACTTATTACACATTGTTTATGCAAGTTTTATGGAAAAATTTGAGAAAGTGAGAAAGAGTGAGAGGACAATGAGAATCGAGAAGGAGAAAGCCAAGATGAAATATGAATTTCATGGCGTGGAAATCACTTCCAAGATTGCCTCTAATTGGGACAAAATATCAGATAAATATCTTGGGCACATAAACATCAACGAGTTCCAGGAATGCACTTTGATCAACCCAAAGAACGATATGACTCGAAGGATTAGGAAGAGTGGCCTCGCACATGCAGCTAGATTCCCACCATCTCTAATTAGCCTCAAGATCATCCATGGGTGTAGGGAGTTTTATCACAAGGATTCACAAAGAATAGTCACCTCTAAAGGACTGGTGGTGGATGACTTTGTTAGAATAATAGGTTAATTACTTAACTAATTTAATCACGTTGATTAATTAATTAAGTCACCTTTAATTTATTTTTCACTTAAGCTAAACTTAGGCCCATTAATAATTGATTAATTATTAATTATTAATTACTCACCTTTAGGGTTTTGATCTCCTTTCATAAAGATTGATCTTATTGTAATTAATTTAATTCTTTTTTATGCAGTTTTGTTTCACGGCAAGCAGAGCACTATTCTTATGTTTTGTTATCTCTTATACATGACAGGTTATTTTGCTTGCAGGTGTTCACTGGGTTCTGTGAGGTTGTATTTCTCAACTTTAACATGGTATCAGAGCTTCAGATTTGCCGCTTCCTGTTCGTTGTTTGAGGGATCCTATCCTAAAAGTCAAATTTATGTGCATTTTGAGTCAATTTGGACCTCACCATTGCTTTTGGAACGCTCGAATCGGTCAAGATTGACCTCTATTTTGTCAAATTTGGATTCACAGTGTCAGATCTGCAAGGGTTTCAAGATACGATAGTTTTTTTGCCAGATCTGGAGGTGGGCAAAAAATCTAGGCATTTTTAGCAAAAACGGTCAATGCCATTATGTCCGGAGCAGCCAAAAACCTAAAGATCGATTGTTGGTTCACAAAAAAAAAAAAAAAATTGAACCATTTTTTGGTGGGCATGATTTTTGAGGCAGAGAAATTTCTACAACAGTATGGATTCGTATGACTGTACAATAGTACAGGTTATCCCAAGCATGGCTTCAATGCAGGAAAAAAATTTGATGCAAAAAAAAAATACATGGCCTCCTTAAAAAATTCTAAGTTTTTCTTCAATATTTTGTGCAATTTTTTAACCTTTCAAAGTTTTCATCATGCAAAATTATTGGTCAAAAAAATTGTAGCACCTTTTTATTTAAGCACAAGTTTTTAGAGGCATGTGATTTGGAATATTCTCTCACAATATTCCATAGAATATTCTAAGGAGGTTTAGTTTTTTTAAATATTTTCATGCAAACTACTTTTTCATGCAAACTATAAGAAAATAAAAAGTAGGGGTGCCTTTTTTAAAATATTCTTTGAGAATATTCTTAAGCATATTCCTTGCATCAACTTTATGTGCAGTGATGAGCCTAGTTTATGGTCTAGTTTTGGGTAGAATTTATGGTTTATTTGAAGATATCATGAACCTTGATGTTAAGTGTTGATACTTTTTATGATATTTCCTCATAACTATTGACATTGGGCTTAATCTTATTTCTGCAAATCTTTAATGACATTGGCATGTTATATGGACTATCTATATTAATTTTTCATGTGGTTAATGAATGTTCTTTAAGGTAGTTATAGATGTGCAATTATTGTGTGTGCTAACATTGCCATGCAGATATAATTTGAAGATACTAAATTGAGAAAGACACCGCCAGCTAGGCATGCATCATAACGTCCAACAAGGGAATCATTCAAAGGTCAAAAGAGGTCGACGATAGGAGATTCCCCATGCAAATCAAATGTAACTTCCTTGTAGTGGATTTTAATGTTGTTGAGCAATATTGGTGTTACTATTGTGCTAAATTTGTAGACACGTCTGACCAGATTTCATGTGCGTGTAACCGCCCCTCCATTTTCTCTACTTTCCCTAAATTGGTGTCCTCCCAATTCATGGAGTTGACTGCCTTGCTTAGTTGGTAGTATAAATAATGATCAGCTGCTCCTTTTTAGGAGGTTGTGTAATCTGATATTGTACTTGCATTCTTAGTTTTCAGTAATACAATTATGCTACTCTTTTGTACTCATGTTTTCTAATGAATAAAATAAATTTTTGAGTTCAAGCATCTAAATTTTTGTTAGTAGTAGAGGATACTCATCCAAGGGGGGCCACTTGGTGAGAAATCCATCCTTTAGCTTATTTTAGCCTAGTTATTACTTTATGTTTAGTAATTAGTTAAGAATCTGGTGCTGACTGTTCCTGCAACCAAAGCAGACAGAGTAGTTTTATGTTTGTTGTTCATATTTTCATTTTTGTCATGCATTTCAAGCTTAGTATGGTTGTTGGTTGATGTTCAACATTTATGTTATTCCTTTCCAAGCAATTTACTTTCAACATTACATCTTTCTTAGCTGTAGAATGAAAATGGCTACTTTGAGTTCCTAGTGCATATACTGTGTTGACCCATTTCAAGTTCACGTACTTGGGTTGACAAATTAAGGCACCTTCATGATAATTGAATGGCTATTTAGTTTAGATTTCCAATCTCTGAATCACAACTGTAAGGGCTTAGTTGTTAAATCATTGTAGGAGGTCAACATTTTTGGTGCCATTGTCAAGGATGGTGTCAAACTAGAGAGTTCTTTGGAGTCATTGGTAGTTTTTCTTGCTGTAGTCTTTGTGGAAGTTGTTCTTAGTATATCCTCATTTAAGAAGTAATGACCCCCTTATTCTTTACCAATTCTTTGTGTGAGTTGGCTGATAGTGAGTTGATACTACATGCATAGAGGAAGGAGAAGGGATGCTTATGGGAGATTCCTTCCTAATAATCCTAATCCATTCCAGCTAGTTAGATATCAAAACCTACCAAGAGAAGAAGAAGAAGATCCACACCCCTTTGTTGATGCATTCCTTGATCTGACTAGCTCTGAAGACCAAAATTAGCTTGAGAATCCCTTTGCTTTGGAACTACATCAAGAAGGCATGGGTGATGCAAATAGAAATAGACTTAACCAACCAACTTTTCCTTTCCCCATTTCCCATCAGAATGAAGTTGACAACATCAAAAATATCCCTGCTTCAACACTCCCCAAGTTTTATGGACTTGTCACAGAAGATCTTGATACCTTCTTGTTTTAGTTTGACATACTTTGCGGGAGTTATGACTATACCACTGATTCCCATAGGCTTAAACTATTCCCAACCACTCTGAAAGAAGTTGCATTAAGATGGTTCATGAGCCTAGGCAAAGATAATATGGAAACTTGGGAGGACATGAAGACAAAATTTATTGAGAAATACAAGGAGTATTGCAGGGGAAGTGACATGAGAGGAGGCGACATTTTTAGGATGCAGCAAAAGGAAGATGAGAGCCTGGAGGATTACATTACAAGGTTTCTATTATGCCTACAAAAATCTCCTCACCATACACTTAATGAAGACTCACAAAAGTTTTTTTTCCCAAGAGGAGTCAATGACAGCTGCAATAATGCCTTGGACCTAATGGGAGGAGGAGATATCTCCCAAGTTCCTTGGGAGGATATCAAGAAAATATGCCAAAACTACTCTAAGGCAGCCTCAGAGAAAGGGAGAGCTTACCAATCTTCCATGGGTAAGTCAACTACCGATGGAGTTTCAAGAATGGATTACTCATTTGCTAGCAGACTTCAAGCAAGACATTATAAACAATCTAGATACTCAGCTAGACACACTTCAGGTCAAGAAGAAGCAAGAGGAGGCAAAGGGAACATTGGCAGAGTATTGCCCCCATTGTAGACAAAAGAAGGACTGCAGATGCAAGATGGTAACTAATATTGAAGGCAAGCAGATTGCACCTGAATTCAAGCCAATTCATATTGAAGAAGACCAAGTCTACTATGTTGCACAAAGGAGGCCTTAGGCTCCAAGACAAGGTATGCCACCAAATCCACTCTCTTATGTTGGACCATATTTCAATTCCTATTCATTTGGTAACCAATGGTAGCCCCCATATCCATCCAACTATGGCGGATATCCACCACAACCTTGGGGTAACCCCCCAAATGCTTGGTCCAATCATCAAAACTCTACAACCCAGTGGTAGCAACCTTAGGGGAATTGGCAACAATTTCAAGGGCATTGGCAACCACCTCCAGGAAATTGGCAACAAACAAATCAGTGGAGAGGAGGATAGCAATGGCCTACCCAGACAACCAATTACATGCAACCACCTTCTCAACCCCAGAAACCTGCTATAATGCCTCCACCTACTAATTCAAGCTCAAATGCACCTAAACTTACTCAATTAATAACTCAACCCACACCCAATCCAAATAACAAACCACAACAACCTATATACTCTGTTGATTCAAATCAATTCCCTGTGTATGTTGTGAGTGTAAGTGACATGCACTTACATTCAATAACTACTTTACCATCCCCTTCCAAGCCCATTATCACTGAGCTTCATGTGGAAGAGGAAGAGGAATCTTTGAATGATCCCATTCAGCCAAGTGCACCTAAAAATATTGAACCAGTCCAAGTCAAGCCAACTGAACAAGAACCACCATTTCCTTAGAGATTGGAAGTTTCCAAGAAGAAGGAAGAAAAGGAGGACACAACCTTTGATATCTTGGATTAGCTAAAGCATATATGTGTCTAGATACCTCTATTTCAAACCATAAAGGATACGCAATCTATGGCAAGGAAATCAAAAGAAGCATGCCTCAAAGCCAAGTAGGAAGAAGAAAGGCCCACTACGGTTCTGCGTGGTGGGACATCTAGATTGACATCATGCTTGGAAAAGTGACTATCCCCAAGTACAATGACACAAATTAATCACATGGTAGCGGTTGTTATAATGGGATTCAAATAAAGGAGTAACCGATTGATTTGGGGTAGCAATAAATGTAATGACCAGGACATCCTACAATAACCGTAGCGTTGCGAGCATGAGATCTACTCCCTACTATCATACAACTTCGATAATAGTTCTACTATTAAGCTTGATGGTATAGTAGAGGATCTTGTGGTAATTCTAGACTCCTGGGAGTACCCAGTAGACTTCATGATTCTTTCTCCTAAAGCTACACTAGGTGGGTATCCCATTATTCTTAGAAGGCCATGGTAGAAATTGCAGATGCATATATTGGATGTTGGTCAGGTGACATGACCATTTTTTATGGGAAGAGCACCAAAAATTTTGTTCTTTATCCTCTTGCTCAGCCCTCCCATGATGAGGATAATTTTGTATGGCCACATGTTGGTGAAGAGGCCAAGGAAGTTAATTTTTTGGTGCATCTTATGATGTTAGGAAAACTCATTCATGAAGCTTCAAGATGAACATGATTATTGGTGCTGTCGGAGGATACTATTCCTGAGCGTTCTTCCTATAACCCTCTTCCTACAAACAAAATTCCTAGCAACATAGTATGTCCCATACATTGCTTCCATATGAACTCAAGGTACCATGTGTTAATGAAGTAGCCATGATAGAGTCAATTACACAAGTACATGTGTCAGAAGGAAAGTATTTGAATGTTAACAAAAACTACATGAAGAACAACAATTGTTATTGGCAAACTTATTGAGGACCCATCAACATGCATTTGCATGGGACTATCATGAGATGAAGGGATTGGATCCTAAGCTTTGCACTCACAAAATTTACATCAGAGATGATTGCACCCCAGTGAGGCAGCCACAAAGAAGAATTAACCCTGCACTGACAAAAATTGTAAAAGGAGAACTACAGAAGTTGCTAGATGCATGATTTATCTAGCCCATCTTAGATCGCCAGTGGGTGTCTCCATTAGTGATTGTGCCTAAAAAAGGAGGGAAATGGCGAGTTTGTGTTGATTACAAAGAACTTAATGTTGCTACCAAAAAGAACCATTTTCCCTTACCTTTCATAGATAAAGTTTTGGACTCACTTGCATGAAAGTAATACTTTAATTTTCTAGATGGATTCAACGGCTACAACTAGATCTAAATTGCACCAAAAGACTAGGAGAAGACCACTTTTACCTATCCATGGGGGAACCTATTCCTACTTGGTACTCCCATTTGGCTTATGCAATGCACCTACAACTTTTTAGAGGGCAGTCATTAGCATATTTTCAGACATTTCTCATGATTGCATGGAAATTTATATGAATGATTTCACCACCTATGGTGCTGATTTAAATGAAGCATTGGAGAATATCAGGAAAGTCCTACAGAGATGTGAAGATCACAATCTCTCTTTAAACAGTGAAAAGTGTTTCATAATGATGCAGGAAGGTGTAGTTCTTGGACACTACATCTCTCACAAAGGAATTCAAGTAGATCGTGCAAAGATTAAGGTAATCACAAATCTTCCCACACCTGCAAAACAAAAGTATATTAGGAGTTTCTTGGGACATGCAGGATATTATAGGTGGATCATTAAGAATTTTAGCAAAATAGTAGCACCATTGTATACCCTCCTCACTAAAGATGTTGAGTTCTAGTGGATTGAAGATTGTGACAAGGCATTTTCTAATTTGAAGGTAGTCTTGACTCATGTTCCTGTACTCGAAGGACCTAATTGGGAGCTTCCTTTCCACATCCATACAGATACATCAAATTATGCCATAGGAGCATTCTTAGAACAGAAAGAAGGAGCTATTGAAAATGCCATTTATTTTGTCAACAAAATTTTGCAAGAAGTTGAATTCAACTATATTTTGATAGAGAAAGAAATGTTGGCAGTGATTTATGCCTTGAAAAAATTCAAGAACTACATAATAGACTATCAAATCTTTATGCACACTATTATGCAGCCATTAGATATCTCATGAATAAACCTCTGATCATAGGTAGTCTTTCAAGATGGTTATTGTTGATGCAGGAGTTTGAAATAACCATTGTGGATAAACCAAGGAAAGCCAATGTTGTTGCAAATTTTCTTTCAAGGCTGACTACATCATAATATAATCAATCCATAGATGACTCTTTTCCTAATGATCATCTATTCTCCATTAATGTACAAACACCCTGGTATGCTGACATAGCTAACTATCTAGTCACAGGTAGAGTTCCACCTCACTTCTCCCCAAAAGAGAGAAGGTAACTCATTGAAAAATATTTTCCTTTCTCATGGATTGTTGGATGTTTGTTTTATACTAGACCAGACCATGTCATGAAGAGATGTGTGAGAGAAGATGAGACATATAACATTTTGCATGCATGCCACAATGAACCATGTGGAGGAAATTTTGCAACCAAGAGGACAACAATGAAGATTTTGAACACAGGATATTACTAACCAACACTCCACAAGGATGCAGGAAGGTATACCAGAAAATGTGATAGATGTTAAAGAATGGGAAAACCAACCAGATCTGATGAGATGCCACTTTTCCCTCAGGTGGCACTCACTCCCTTTAACAAGTGGGGATTGGATTTTGTAGGACCCATTGACCCTCCATTAAATGGTAAGTCTTATATCCTAGTATGCATTGATTATGTAACTAAATGGGTGGAAGTTAAGGCCATGAAGCATGCAAGAGATAACAAGGTTGCAAATTTTCTTTATGATGAGATTTTCACAAGGTATAGAGTTCTAATAGAGATAGTGGTTGATCAAGTGACTCAATTCACATCAACCCTTGTTGCAACACTAGTTAATGAGTACAACACAAGACACAGGAAGTCTACTCCTTACCACCCATAGACCAATGGTCCAGTTGAGGTGACCAATAGAGAAACTAAAGCTATTCTGACCAAAACAATAGCTATCCATAGAAAGG
>VDFB02081538.1:0-45938 GCA_007258455.2 Sequoia sempervirens
GAAAAATTTGTGGCATACTTTGGGTAGCACCTATTTATACACCCATAAAACGGTAATATCTCCGACTAATTTGATTAATGATAATGAAAAGCTCATCTTCGGACGATACCTATCTGTAAAGGGGAAAAGTTTAAATGGTTCATGGCTATCTGTAAGGAACAGAAGAAACCTGTGTCAGATACTATTTTAGACTATCTAATACTCATCTAGTAGGAAACAAAAATGGCAGAGCTCTGTGTAAAGACTTTCTAGTTTGGCCTTCATTCCATTCCGGTACATCAATATTTCTCTTAAAGGGAATTTTGACCCGACATAGCCGTTTTAATGAGTTTGATAAAGTTTTTTTTTTGCTTTGCAGTCCTCCTGCGATTTTATTTTTCACGATAAACTTAAGATTTGTTGCCTGTTATCTGCCTTTGAGTCTCAGGTTTGAATTGCATGCAGAACAAAACTATCATTGCGGGTGGTTTGTACTATTCAGCAACACCAGATGCGTCGTTTCTTACTGGTGAGTATATTAATACACTTAATTTATTCTAAATGCATTTCATTATATTAGTATTATTTGAAGCCTACCTGTTACTTGAATTGGGTAATACTTAAAATAAATTTATTCTAAATGCAAAGCTGAAATTCTCATTACAGAGTGTTATTTGGAGCCGTCCTGTTAATTGAATTGGGTAAATACTGAATTAGTGTGGAACAGAGGGAATTCCGTTTTAGGACTTTTTCCAATATTATTTTTAGTCCTATTTAAGTTGCATGAAAATGCCTGGGTAGTTTGCTGCTTCATTCTGTAATCTGCTTAGAAACCAGTTGTGGCTTTACTTCTATCATGACCAGAACGTCTGCGTTGTCCCTGCATTCCATGAAACCTTTTACACTTGACTGATTTGTATACATTTGAAGAACCATTTCACATGCAGAAACCAGGGCGAATGTCTCAAAAGAGCTCTCTGATGCGGGATCTGATCGTTCTTCAGTGGTCCACATCCCTCATAGACCCTTTTTTTAGCTCGCTATGGAATTCCCCTGTTATTGAATGTTTGGGAGAGATTGGAAAAGGAAGGGCTAACTCAAAAGGAATTATATTGGGGTGAGGTTTCGGCACTTCCAACTTTCACAAGTTAGAGGAAATAAGGATATAATTCTTCGTATTGAAGAGTTGGGGAAGGAAACAACCAGGAAGCAGCAGAAGCAAATGTCGGTGTCTATCTAACATTCTGAATTACATTTAAGTGTATTTATTAATTAATTAAAATTTAAAATTATGTTATATTTTGAATTTTAATTAATTAATAAATACAGTTAAATGTGCATTTGGAGTGTGGATAGACAATGTGAAAGGTTTAGTGGATCATTTATGCAAACAAAATATTAAGACTTAAGACTATGGAGAGCAATGACAAGGAATTGAAAGATGAGAATTATAATGAAATAGATAGCATAAATACATAGGGGCATATCCCTAACCCAACCATGTGTCTCATCTCCGCCTCATTCTCAAGGCATGGGATGACATGGGACACCCTTGGGCCTAGATGCTGCCACATCTCTTATGAAACCTTAAACACATCTTCCATGTAACTCACTCATTCATATAGATTGCCACTCGCAATCACCTTAGTCGTTATTCCTAGGAGGAAGGAAACACCTTTGAATATTCACATTGCTTACACAGATAAAACTCATGGTTTGAAGGCATTTAAATTAAACACACCCTATTTTTGCCAAATATAATGATTTTAGAACCAAATTGATAAGTAGCTTCAAATGCATTTTAGGGAAGTTGGAGATGATAGTTTCCTCGATCTATTTTAATGCTCTCCAAACAATGTGCCCTTAGGATCAAATGCACATCCACTCTTATTCTAATTGTGTTCTAAACATGGAAACAATATGTTCCTATGTTCATGACAAGAACAACTTGGAGTCTTGGATAGTATTCTTGAGCACGGTTTAGTTCTATAGGTTAGGCACATAATTTTTTCTATGCTTCTATTTTGTTTGCTAAAATTAGGGTGAATATAGTTACTAAGTAGACATTTTTTCCATCTCCTTAATTATTCCTTGTAAACATACTATGTACTCTTGTAACATTTATTTTTATTATTATTATTTTTTAGAAACATTATATACTTTTAAATTTCTCTTATGTGTATACATACACACTATGCATATGTGTGTTTACATATATACTTATGTGTGTATAGCATTCCCTTGTTGTCTCCATCTTAGAAATACCATGAAACATAAAGAAATGTTGAGTAAGAAAGAAGATACCAATTATATCGATAGAGATAGGTAAAAGATAGTCCTAGATTAAAACTATCCTTGTATTTTGGTTTCTATTAAATATGATATTGTTTTTTAGTCAAGAAACAAACTTAAGCTAGAGAAGAAGGATATGAGGTAAATAGATATAAAATTAATTAGCTAAGCACACATGCAAGTAAATATTTGATTAGAGGAGATTGTGCAGACACTCATAAGATCACAACTTCAGAAATCTAATACAAAATTTGGAGAACACCATACTTATTCATTTGGATTGTTATATATGAAATAAAAGGACCATTATTATCAATTACCATAAAAAAGTGATGGAAGATTTGATAAATTACACAATATACTATTTGGGGCTAATGGAGTAGGCTAGATGATCAGTAGAGGGGGTGTAGGGTGCTTCTCTATAATTTCTCCTAACATACAATGTTAAAGAAGCACTTTAAGTAGGAAGAAAAATGGTGATACAAGAATACCCTTTGTTCTCGTAATACAACTTATGAGACTTAAAAGGTCCTTAATGTTGAAGGATGTAGAAGGGAAACCAATGTTACAAGAATGAGAAATTTGGGAAACCAGTCTTAATGTGTTAAGGATGAGAATTGTGTCTCATTATTGAGCACTTGCTAGGGTGAAAGATTATAACATCTAAAGGACACTTTACACCTAAAATAGAAATGTGGTGAAAAATGAGGCAAGGACTTGGTATCTAGTGAACTTTTCTATAATGTTGTACACTTAAAGTAATATTTTCTTGGAGAAAAGGGTCAAACACCATTGGTCATAATATTAAGAGAACATTTGAAAGGAGGCTCATGAAACTTTCTAGATTGGCAAGATACTTCTTGGATTTAACAATGAATAGGGATCTAAATATGCAATGCTCCTTGATCTCAATCCCATAGAGGGAACAAAGACAAAACCTATTTGGATAGGAAGAATATCATAGTTAAACTTCACTTGATGTTGGTGGGAATTGACCCTTGACTTTTCAAAAACATTACCCATAGAACTAATGCTAATGAAGGTAGAATAGTTGAGTGATTATGATACTATCCTCCAATTGTAAAAGTGCTTGGTGTAGAAAACCATCTTTGGGAAGAGTGGTTGAGTCGAAAGATCCAAGTGACACGAATGTACTATATGTATATATCCTTCATAACATATTTATTGAGTGCCTCCTATGGAATAAGATTAAACAAGGTACCTATAATATGCATAATTGAAAGGATTTGGTTTTAATAAAGATGTAAATAGAATAAACAAGAGTTTTGGTCTCCAAATGTCAAAACATAAACTACTTAAGGGGACCCAAGGAGGAAATCCTCTCTTATGAGGAAAGTGATAAATAAGTGTATCTCATTTGTTAGAAGTTGAATCGTCCATGGATTTGAATCAATCAAGATAGATAATGAGCTTGACAATGTTATTGAAGCAAAATAATTGTGACAAACTCCATCTAGATTATGCATTGGGGAACCTTCTATTTACAAAAGATCATACTTTGAAGCATGATTGTATAAACCCTCTTTAGCCCACTCTATAGTCTCTACATCACGATTGCAAACCTCATGCTCATATGAAACTTGAAAAGTCTAATAATGGAATGGAAGAGATGCACATAAAAACATATATCTTGTAAGTGGACTAGGAAACATTGGTGTTGCAAGAAAGAGTCAGGGGTATCACTTAGATGGGATTGAAATCAGTCAAATTAACACCAAAAGTAAACATACAAAGAAAATTGAAGATCTCAAAGATTGGTAGAATTGAAATAAAAATTGCAATAGCTTGCTTGCAATATATTTAGTCCACACATGTCTCTCAAACCTTAACAATTTGTTTGTCATGGTAGTTAAGAAGAGGTTATATGATTGATAACTTCATTGTACTAAGTTATCCACACTTTAGGACTACATGATATAGAAATAAGGTTTCAAAACTTGGCCATGAGGTTAAGTGCACCCTCATACATGAGAAATAAAGTATTCATGTGAAAATTGGTAAACACGTTTTTTTGCCAAAGTTGCATTTCCTAAATAAATAAAAATGAGTAATTTGTTGTCTTGAAAAAATCACATCTATCTCGACCCTAACTCATTAATGTTCCTCAATATTTATAGTAGAGAACATGACTTGCTCAATAAGCATATTCCTATAAGGGCATTTGAGGAATAATGAGTGCCATGGAAAATTTTACCACATGAATTAAGACTCGATGGACTACAATCCCCATTTATAGTTAGGATCAAATAAATCCATTTTTTTTAAACGATATTATATTTTCCAACACATCAACATACAAGAAGAAGACCCTCTTTGTTAGAGAAATATTCTACCATGTAAGTCTAAATACAATATTTAATTTATTTCATGAATCTCTTATTATAACTGACTATAAATATTAAACAGATTAATGTTATTTGATGTATATATTTAACACGACCAAAGATTAGCATCTCAAAATTGAACGAAATTCAAACAACATGATGTCAAGGTGGAGAAGAGAATGTTTAGTCCCTTTTCTACAACTTAAAAGACAAGTAATGAAATTATGAGAATGACTACTCTACCCTTGCTTTATACAACAATTAGATGTACAAATCTACCATCAACATAAGAAATGTGAAGGTTGAAACCAACCCAATACCTCATTCCTTGACCTCCAAGTGGACATTTTTCTCTTGGACACCCATAGAAACATATTCCTACTTATTTTTTGATTTTTTTTGAAAGTAGACTTGCTTTACATGGTCATACATTAATAATGAGTGCATCATAGTTCTTGCTTGCTCTACAAGTAAATACTTATAAATTTGAACACAACTAGATTTGTTGAAAAACTAGAGTGGTACTTATATAATCATACAAATGAAATCAACTCACCCTTATCTACTTTGCAAATCAAGTTAGTGTTATAGGGTGGAAGTTCAAGGTTGTCCCACTTATGTAAGGACATGACAAATAGGGACCTAACATTTTAACTTGAATCATTAGAAAATGTCTTGTGTTTTGAATTTTGAAATGATATAAATTAATGAAATGTAAATATTTTTAGTGTATTTTATGTTTCCATTTTTTAAAATACAAAAATTATTTAGCTATAGTATTTTGTAAAATTAACAAGTTATAATTTAGTTGTTGATGAAATAGTAATTTTTTTAATATATTTATTCCCTGGAACTTTAGTGCATGTATTAAGTTCTTTTTCATTTTGATAAATATATTTTTTAAATAGAACTTGAAAGTTGCATATACTAAAAACACAAATATTTTGATGGGACAACTTATTTTCTTAACTATTTATTCAAAATAGAAAAAAATATAGTATCTTGATATAGAATCTCTCCTGAAACTTTAACATTTAAAAAAAAACTTTGATTTTCTTGAGAAGACAATCAACCTTATATTTTAAATTTTAAAATTTTAAAAACTACATTATTTTTATTTTTTTAATATTATTTATGTGAATAGGAATTGTTTGAATATATATATATATTTTATTTATTTTTAATTCTTTTATTCAATTCAAATCTAAAATAAATTTGATCTTTAATTGAATTTTCTAAGTTAATTAAGAATCCTTGTATTTAATTTTTAATTTTTAATTATTAAAAACAAAACTAAATTCAAATCTATAATAAATTAAAAGAAACTATAATAAACAACACCTTTTAGTTCTTAGCACTAATCAAAATGATATAACAATGAGTCACAAAGATATCGATTAAAAAATTCCAACACCAATTTTCCAAAAATATCTTGTCGAAAATTGTTTTTCTCCCAGAGCTATGCGAATCCCGCATGTAATCTCCAAACAAGATATAAATGTGAGTTAGAGTAGTAAAGTTGATGACGCCAAAAGATAACTAGTCGAGTCTAGTCTAGTTATAGGGGAAATGAGCGATATAGCGATGATTCGCAAGGATAAATTTTTGAGAACAACTATTTTCCGACACGCATTTCTAGTTAAGGGGGACGCAACGTGGTGTTCCAACAATAAAGAAACATAATTACTTCCTATCGTTGTCAGCTATGTTCGTACGCTACCTATTACAATGCCAGCCTTCGTGTCTGATTAAAAAATATTCTCGTACAAATAATATTTATTATACCTGAGAAAAGAAGACAAGAGAATTCATATAAAAAACAAAAAAATCACTTCGAGTTTAAAAAAAAAAATTCTCGAAATTTTATAAGAGAGAATAATGCAACTTTTAAATTTTTTCAAAAATTATTGACACTTTCACGCTTTTGAAGTAGATGATGATAAGTAAAGAATTAAAAGGTCATGAATATTATTATTTTGGGTCTTTTTAATGACTAAATGGTTTAATGGTTTTATTTTTTTATTTTTTAAATAAGATGGTTAGTTAGTAGACATTTATTTTTGAAAAATAAAAGTTTGAAATTTATTTATTTTATTTAATTAAAATTTTTAATTTTTAAGTAGAGTTATTATTTTGTGTTATATTAATATCAAATTTTATTATTATTAGGAGAGAGGATCTAGCAGTTGAGTACTCTAACTTCGCCTTTCTAATTATCTTACGTGGAAATTTTAAATCATTCCAATTTTTTTTACAGCGGCTTACTTGGCAAGTCCCTTGCATATAACTAAGGTTTTAGGGCCACATCCGGTATGCGCTGTCAGGTGAAATAAAGGGCTTTTAAAAAGTGGGCCTGACCCAATACGTTTCGCATATGTTTTGTGGATGGCGGTCAGCCGTATACCACAGCAGTTGGTTACGATTTTATATCAAGAATACATTTTATTTAATTATGGGTGAGTCATTAAAATGGCTTTTCTTTCTTTAGAGTCCACATATTGAAACTCCAGATGGGATAGTATGTTTTCGAGCGATCGCGCAACTATTAGGCATGCTGGATGAAAGTTCGCCACAATATTATCGCTCGTCATTATATTTTACAATCTTTATTAAAAGAAAAAATATTTATTTACAATTTATTTGTTAAGTAAAAAAATATTTACAATAACAAATCAATAGCAAATTGAAAATTATTTTCCATATAAAATTTTGACATAAATATACAAAATAGAGAAATGTTTTTTTTTAGCAATAAAATTAGTTTTATTTCAAATAAAAAACAGTGAATACAAAAATATATGATACTGAAACACAAAAAAATATTATCCTTTAATCTCTCCAAACAAATTTTAACAAAACAAATACTTTTGAAACTTTACTTCTAAACTGAAAAAATAATAATTTATTATACTCAATACCATAATTTAAAAACATTATAACATATTTCAAAATCCTTAATTACAAAGAGCACATCATGTTGTCTTTACAGTGATGTAATATTTTAGAGATGAAATGGTATCATTTCCTTCGCTCATAGTTGGATTAATCTTCTTGGTAATATAAATTTATTGGGGATTCGGATCTTGAATGTATTTTCTAAAATTCTAAAAATATTATTTTTAAGTTTACCTGTCCAACGTTGCATCATTCCTTCTCATCACCGCAAACCCATCGATAATAATTATGTTATTTGGCTTCAAGTACATGTTGGTTATGGTTGGTATGATGAAGCAACGTATGGTCTCTATAACGAAACTAAAACATCCATCATTAACTCGATGCACATCTTTTGATTGTGTAAAGAAGAGGAAGGTGAGGCATTCCACCTCTCATCACCAACGCTTTGAAAGGAGCAATGACATCACCCATCTGAAGTGTGCTAACTTATTACAATGCTCCCAATTTGGGGAAAATGTTGCCATCGAAACTCATAAGGTATTTGCCACACTTTTACCAACTTTGAGGTTGGTTTACTTTGCCCAAGAGGAACGGACACCATGAGTTCAAAGAATTCATATTGAAAATAACCATTGCATTCGCTTGGGAGATGCTTGAGTGCTTTGGATTCTTACATAATAGATTATATTTGTTCAACAAGTAATCAGTTAGGTAATCACTTCGGTTTATTCATAAGTATTCGGACAGATTTTCATACATGGTTTAAAGTTTCTATTTTAAAGTGCTTTATGATAATTTTAAAATTGAGTCTACATCACTTTTACATCTTTTTTTATCTAATTTTGTCAATCGTCTACCTTGAATACTAGTAGTTGTGCTCCTACCCATCTAAATAGGACATGTGATAGTATCCTTTGTATTCAAATTCTCATTTTCTTACCTAGATATATCTCTCTCCAATCCTAATTCTACCCCTAAACACTTAGATATAAGTAGAAAGTGTTAAAAAACAGGTGCTAAAGGAAATTAAGAAGAATTAGGTTGGGGAAGGAGTATAAGCACAGTCCAAACACACATCTCCTAGGGGTTCATGGACAAAACAATTGAAGAGAACTATTTGATTTTTTGACAGTTGCACGAAGATAGTTGTGATCGCTAGAGGTGCTAACTAGGTAGTTGCTTGGCAGCTGGTAAAGGAGATATGGTGTCTAGTTTGGTGTGGGTGATAAGGAAGAAGAAAAAGTAGATGCAAAAAATAAGACAACAAAAGTGCTATGAGCTACCATAGTGTCATCTAAATTGGTGGAATACATCACATCAGAAATAAACAATCCTCATATGAGAATTCAGATGCTACGAATGTAGACACTAGTGAAAGAAATGTGTTAACCATTTCTCTACTTTTATTCTAGCTTACTATTGCATGATTAACTCATCACTATCACTTCCTTATTCACTAGCTTATAGTCACAAGTCTCATTCAAATCACAAAAAGAGCTCAATACTCTTCCTAGAAACTTATGCATCAAACTATTTACCCTAAGAAAAATAACTATGCACATGTTAGATAAAACACAACCTATTTTAGAAGTAAGAATCAAATCCATTCATATTGATCTTTGTGATCAATTACACTCTCTTTTATCCATTCAATTAAAGCTAAATAAAAATTCTTAGTATAAAGAACAAATCACCTCTTATCATTATAGTTCGAGGTTTTATAGATGCTTTACTCTATTGAACTCAAACTTAAGGTTACTTAACTCATAGTTCATATCACCACAAAATTTGCATGTATTTAATGATTATTACTCATGATGACCATTATCACTTACAAATGGGCATGCAAACTAGTTATCATTGACAACTAGTTCTAGGAACAAGATTCAAATATCTTTTTAATTGCACTTTCCAACAAACTATCATGCAAAACATGGGAGTGGTTTAACCATGGTGCAAACATTTTCCTAGCACGAAATTGTGTTTGCTCCTTAAAACACTTAACCAAAAACTATAAACCCACAAGCACAAAACAACCCAAATTACAAGGGCCTAGACATGCATCATTATGTAGTAACATATTCAATTACTCATTCTTTATGGTGCTAGCTTCTTGAATCATTGAATCATGATGTTTGTGTTTAGAACTTGGTTCTAGTAGGTTCACACATTGCAAAACTCATTAGCCAAAAACTTGATCTTGGTGATCATTGCTTGAAGATTTTGCACATCTCCTTTGACAATTATTGCATGCCATTATGTGAAACAATGTTGAATAATTTTATATGACCATTATGTTTTAGGTTCAACTTCTACTTGACCATGTTGACTAATTTTACATGCATTGCTTGGGACAATGGTATAAATAATCTATAAAATTCTCGTGCATTCACTCAATCTCCCACTCTAAAGCAGTGATCTTTTTGCTGATGTTGTCAAGCTCTTCTTTATTGGTGCTAAGGCTCAAGTAGTCTTGCTCAAGTTGTGTTAACTTTGTGCACTCAATTACCAGTTGCACCTTGATCCAAGCTAAAGGATGCTGGATAGATTACAAGACTATGTGGATCAACACCATGTCCTCCTTGATGCTCTTGATGTCAACTTGTATAATGCCTAGATTAACTACTAATTGATCTTCAAGTTCTAGAGCATTCCTCAAGGGAATCTCCTACATTATCGATAGTATCTAGATAGTAACTTCCTCAATTGTGATTTCCTTAATGGATGATGAATTTGAGCTTCAAGAATTTGGGGGAGGGGCTTGAGCATGAAGCAAGTCATGGGCCAACACCTCAAGTTGGTCAATGTGCATGACCGATGTATCAATTGGATCAAAAGGAATAATTACTAGGAATAAATCAATATGCACACTCTAGATATCCTTTTAAATCAAGTAAATTTTGTTGGTGATGCAAGTCACATGGGGGCTGGCTTGCAACCAAAGTTTTGCTTCTTTTGGTATAGTTGTTTTGGTCTTAGATTTTTGTATTTCTCACACTATTTTATTGGCTTTGTTTTGGTGGTGGATGGTATCAACTTTGAGATGTTCTTTCTTCAAGATGACTTATGCTAAATTGAAATGGTTTTTTGTTATATGTTGCATCAATGCATTATTTGCGATTAAAGATAATGTGGTCAAGAAACCATTTGTCATAGTGGGCGGTGACAACATTATACATTCACATCCTTCATTTTATTTAAGGGAAACACCCCAAGAATTGGTTGTAGACAAAATATTTTAGTTAGGGAAAGTTGGGAACTAGCTAGCTACCCAACAACCATGCTAAGACAAGATCCTTTTGTGAACAAAAAATCAAGCTCTTGTCTAGGAAAGATAGAAATATATGATGGTGGATGTTGGAGTGTAGGGGTTTGCTATGCACTATGATTAATTGTATGCACAATTAATAGATTTTGCATGAAGCAATGCACAAATGGGTTTTGAGTGGTAGTAGATGGGTTTTGTTAGGGAGTGGCATCATTTGTGATAAAAATTGGAACTTCATAATTGTGAATGTCGTGACCTTATCAATTCCTTGTTGGGTATCCTTCATAGTTTGCTCAATCGTTTGTCATTGCCTTTCCTTAATGGATTTTCCCAATAGCCCTTGGTTATTAAATATGAATGCTACTAAGCTTTCTCTTTTTGTGTAGGGGTTCAAGCATTGAGCCTTTTCATTTGTCTTGTTTTTCCTAATTTGTATGTAGTCTCCATGAGAACTTGACTTTGTGTTGGTACATTGGTCACATATACATGATTGAAAAAGTAATCGGTACTCCATTCAAGAGTCATTTCTTCTCTCTCCACATATGCTTTATCTAATACATATAATAGTTGGGACAATTCACATCTCTCTTTAATGTTGCCTCCCACATTAAGATATATCACATAAAAACATTGACAATATACATACAAATTTACAACAAAAATATTGTACCACAAGTGCATGTGGAACTTGGTAGTCTATGGTAAACTTGGCAATCAAGAAACCTATCCATTGATCTATTAGGGCATAATGTTGCATCGTATCATTAATTTTGGTGGTTTGGAGATAGAACCTTGAAAATGCAATATTGATTAGTAGTACCATGAGTAGGGGAATTGACATTGAGATATCTAAAATATCCCAATATGTGTAAGATGAGCAACATTCAAAAGTAATCCTCTCTTGTCACATGCTTCTCATGCATTTGTTATCATAGGATTGGCTATAAAAATGGCAAAGTCATACTTTGCACTAATGCCCCCAATATTATAATCGACAAATATTCCTAGTAGTAAAAGCTCATTTGCAGTGGAATTGTACAAAATCATGCCAATTAACTAGCAAGCAACTCAAATGCATATACCAAAATATCACTTTTAATCGACAAATATTCCTAGTAGTAAAAGTTCATTTGGAGTGGAATTCTACAAAATGATGCCAATTAACTAGCAAGCAACTCAAATGCATATACTTTTGCACCATCCAATTTATTTTTCGTCAGTGCTTTGAAAATATTTTAATGGCTTATTTAAGGCTTGCATGTAAGGTAATCTAGGAAGCTCAAATAGGGATAGGAGCGACACCAATATGGACTTTCCATTTAAATGTAGGATTCCTCCATGGAACTAACTAAGCATAAAGGGCACTCACATTCATATTTTTAGTGTTTCAAAATATGGCAATAGACACAAGCACATAATTTTTCCTTGGGAAAAGGGCACTGTCATCCTCATTCCATTTCCAAGTGGGTGATCCCATAATAGTGTGCCCCACTTTTTGGTCAAAGTGGGAAATTAAAATCAACATTTTTCACCAATTTTCACTTTTGGACACCTATAGTAACTAAATCGTTAAGAATTTGAAGACGATGTGGACTAGTGATATATGTTTTTAAAAAATTAGGAAATAATTTGAGTCTTTTTATGTAACTTTTAATAACTTGTTTTTTATAGTTAACAACATTTAAAAAAGTGATGTTAATTCGGTAAAGCATAAATTCATTTGTAGAAATGATAAAATTATAAAATTTTAAACATAGATTCATAACACCAATATCCAATGCACATATATTTTTTCATATTTTTTGTTACTTAATTTTTTAATCTTTTTAAAGTGAGATTAATTATACTTCAGACATAAGTGACTTCAATAATGCATCTTTTTTTGTACGAATCCAAACTAACCGTTTTTTTGTTTAAATAAGAACATCAATGCCTAATGCACATATGTTTTTCAAAAAAATTAATATATTTTACTATATTTTTGTGTGGGTGGAACAAAGATTTTGGCAATTGCTAAAAAATTGTTCATTAGAAAATAGAAAAATAAATATAATAATCAAATCAGCGTACAAATTATTTTGAGTGCTTCAATCCTACAAATTATCCTATCAAATTTATTCCATTTGTTGGTCCAACCCAAGTTTGGAAACATAAAATTTCAAGGAAAATTTGAGGCCTAAGATGGAAAGATTAGTTTTAGGACATTTGAATGAAGGCATCGTTGTTCAAAGGTATTCAAGGACCTTTAAATGAAGGTATGCCATTTACACTATTTTTTAATAAAATCTTTTGTTCAAAGTTTTTTTTTACATTTTGCATCTTCAAACGAAGGTGTTTATTACTTTTTACCTCCATCCAAATTCAAAAATGTGATGTCCTAACTTTGGGACTCACTACTGTGGGTTTACCCAAGTTACTTCATGATCAACTACTCATTTTTTTCAATGAAGTGTTTCATATTCAATAGCTTACAAGTCTTTAGTTTGTTTACAATTCTTCCTTTTGGACACAACTATTGACAAAGTGTATGAAGTGGAATCCAAAATCCAACTTGACCTCAATATTTGTGTCTTAATTGTTGATATTCTCTTATGCTAGTTTGGGTTGTTCATCACTAGCCTTCTAACCCACTTTGATGACACTAACTGACAAGATTACATAGAATGTACTTTAGTTTCACATGCAAGTAACAAAACTCTCATTAATATACTTTTCACTATCCCATTGGTTTTAGATGGATTTATGTCATCAAAATTCACTACCTACTACTATCACAAGAAACTAGAATGCATTACAAAGTTAAAAGGTAGGAGTAATTTCAGTAGAGATTTGATATGAATAAATTGATCAATGGATTGCTTAGCAAAAAATGGTGGATACGTAGACATCAACAATGGTAAGGGGTGATAAATGTGAATTAAATGATCATTAATTAATCAATTCCCATTGGGACTCCCCAAATTCTCCACCTCATCAATCTTCATTTTGTTGCAAGTAAAAGATATTCTTTGTCATCTCTTTTAATTGTATTGGCATGACATTATGACCACTTTGCATTTTAACCTTATGGTGAGCTTTGTCAATCAAATTGAGCAATACAATGTGAGATTTGTGGCATGCCATTCTTCAATGCATGCAATAAATATATCATGTGCAAGCTTCTAAATGGTGAATTGAACAACTATGACATCTCATTCCTTTAGTTTGTTAATGTGCATACTATTCACAGACAATAAAGGGAATGATTTCATGGTATGGGACGTTCGCCAGAATAACCGTGATGGTATCGTCATAAACATTCAATTCCGATGCCGATGCCAGAACGTTCGTCAATGTGGCACTCTCAATCGTTATTGTGGCGACGATAGAATTAAAGCGAGGCTCTGGCGATGCAGAGTTGCGCGGCATTTTCTTTTGGCACAAATTTGAACTGAAGACTTGGCCCGGAACTGGCCGTGCTTAAGTCTTTGGCAGCAAAAGTGTTAATAAAATATGCGCAAAATGCAAGAGTTATTATAATATCACCATGAACTAAAAATTTGTGCAATAACACAGGCTAGTAATATGTTATAAAACCACCAAGCAAACTGATTAAAAGAAATATAATGCAAGGGACATGAGGACTATAAAAGATAGAAGATAACAAAACAATTGTAAATGACCTTATTAAAAAAAAAAAAACAAGAAGCAAGTACTCAATAATGACACATGGTTGACATTTGACATGGTTTCAAATGTGTTGTCATTTACTTTGCCACTCAAGGGATGTCATCAAGAGTGTTCAAACTAACGTCATTCTTTACAATCTACGAAATTAAATAGGAACCAACCAATGGACATTGCTTTGTAGGGTTTTCTTAGAAGTGACTATCAAATAGAAGTACCATGTTTCTTGGTTGCAAGTTGTGTTATTTTATTTGGTGATCATGCTATAGTTTTTGCCTTTGTTTCTCAAATTTTTGTATCTAAAGTGCAAAATATATATTTTCTTCAAGTGACTTCAATTCACTAAGGCATGTTTGGATGATTTAATGTCATCTAGACAAGCAATTTGTGTAATGTGCACACTTAACAACAAAAAACTCCATAGCTTAATAAAAGTGTAGGAAAAACTTATAACTAAGGGAGAATAAATTAACCCATTAGGAAAATAAAACCTACACCAACACCCCACCTTAAACACAACTTAGGAGGATGAAAAATATGATGGGTCTTGACAAATGGTGACATGTTAAGCGCCATTATACGTATCAAATTCTCCCCCAAACAAGAAGCTCCCCCACAAATAGAGAGATACCACCCCCCCAAATAGAGAGAGAAGAAGAGGACTAAGTAGCCCCTCCCAAAGAGATCCAATGGTAGGTGCTCGAAATTGGATGTAGAAGATGGTTCACAATCATTGAACAATATTCCTCCCCTTAGGAAGAAACAAAACCAAATGTGTATGCAAGTGATCTCCCAATTCCTGAAAGGAATATGTAGGAAGAAAGTGCAAAATGTATGAAGTCTCTGAACTTGGCTCAAGTGTCCCCATGTTGATGTTGAAGGCTCTCACAATCAAATTACATTTTCTAGGCCATATTGCTAAAAGAAAAACTTGGAATCTCTTAGAGACTGATGTAAAACATAATCCAAAGACTCAAGTATCTCCTCTAAAGATGTCTTCTCCAAATTTTGATCCAAAGTATCCACACTCATGTCAAAATTTGATGAATGATCATTTAGAGAATGAACTAGAGGGTTAGAGTGTTCCCTCACAACAATTGAAGAAGAATCGACTCTATCAAAGAGAAGATGAATGCAATCAATAGTGTCTCCCAAATCTGCAATATGTGTCTCCATAAACAAGTTTGAAGTCCTAGCCAAGAGATCATCCCACACAAATGAATATGAAAGGCTATGTATGTCATGATGTAAGGAATCACTGGAAGCTTTCAAAGAAGCAACACTAGACTCTGTAACTTAGTAACAAATGCAAGGACCAAAGAGTTGTCCTCAAAGAGAAGACATATGTCCTCAATAGAGTCATCTAGACTTGATATGAGGGTCTCTACAAACAAATAAGAGATGCTTGTAGAAATTGGCCCTAATGAATTGAATCCAAAAAACATAAATGACCTTGCTACAATGAATCATTGGAGGCTCTAGAAGAAGCATCTGCATCTATGAAATTTGAAGTAGCAACAAGTATTGTTGATGTGGTGTCAATATGAGGTTAGTCAAGTGAAAGAGTCTAAACAATTTGATAAGAAACAAAAGAAATCAAAGAACAATCATATTCAAATCAACCACAAAATAAATCCTCTTCCAAAGAGAAATCATCTAAGAAGGAGAAGCCTACTTGTTCATATTGCAAGAAGCTTGGACATGATGAACTTTCTTGTTATAAGAAGGATATTGATGAATTGAAACATATTAAAAATAATCGAATTGATCTGCCTTCTAGAATGTGTAAGTCAACTTCTTCTTCAAAATTATCTAATAAGGACAAAGGTCATGTTGGTTTAGTTACTACATTAGGTAGAAAATGGCAAGCTCTTTGTGCTTCTATAGGTCTTATATTAGGGAGATGACTTCTAGATTTAGGAGCATCTCACCATGTCATCTTCATAGTCTATATTCTCTTCTTTTGAGCCTTGTGCTATGTCTCCTATTATGATGGGAAACAATACATACATGGATGTAATTGGGAAGGGATCCATTGATATCAGGGAGGGCACTTTCAATGATGTTTTGGGTGTAACTCATTTGTCAAACAATCTTCTTTCCATATATCAGATTACCCATGGTGGTGTAGGAAAGACTGTGGAATTCACTCTTCATTCAATTATCATTAGATACTTGGAGAGTAGAGAGATTATTGCTACTGGGATGGTTGATCATGCATCTCGGTTATACACCTTTGCATATGTTTCTTATGATGATGGCTTTGATCCTTCAGTTATTGATCTCACTTTTAGTGTGGACCATGATTTTAAGGAGAGTTTTGGCTACTTGAACTTTTGTGTTCTCACATTAGATCTCGTTCTTGAGCCTTGCATTTCATTTCCTCCATATTTTGTTGCATTTGATGATACTTGTGTTGTCCCAATGTAGCAAGACATACATCATCTTCTAGATATGGCTATGTATGGGATGAGTACTTGACATGCATTGTTGGTTTGTTTGTTGAGACCCACATTTCAGATTTGGGAGAGACCATTGGTCATATATATCTTCTCTTTGATGAGGACGATTCTTCTTCAATCATTGTGAGGGAACAATCTGACCCTCTTGTTCATTCTCCACATGGTCATTCTTTATAGTTTGACATGAGTGTGGATAATTTTGGACAACATTTGAAGGAGGCTTCTTTGTTTTCAAAGGAGATATGTTTGTCTTTGGATTGTGTTCTACATTCATCTCCACTAGATTTTAGATTGTCATCTTTAGTAGTGTGGCCTAGAACACCTAATTGGAGTGTGTTAGCTTTCAACATTGGCATGGAGACACTTGAGCATAGTTCAGAGACATCACACACCATCCTTCTTCCCACATCTTCCTTTTAGGAATGGGAAGACATTTTGCATACTATCTTGGTTTTGTTTCTTCCTAAGGGTGGGAAGTTGTTCAGCAGTATCAGATCATCATTTGCATTTGATGTTGAGCTTCTACCATCATTGTAGGAGACTCAACATTGAGGGGGGGGGGTGCATGGTCTCTCTTCTTCTCTCTTATGGGGGGTCTTTTCCTCACATGTGGGTTTGTCCTTTTCATTCTTCATGGAGAGCATTTTGTTTTCATCTCTCTTTTGGGGAGGAATTTTGTCCCATTGAGTTTTCTCCTTTTCTCCTTTTGTGAGAGATTGCATTTGTACATGGGTACCTAACACAACCTTGTAGTTGGGACCCATATTTGCATCTTTGCATAATAATCTACTTACTAAGTTGCACTTAAGGGGGGTGTTGGTATAAATAGGTGTTTTCCCTATCTAGTTCACTTATAGGTCCTATTCACATGTTAAGCTTACTTAGGTCCTAGGGAATATTTTTAGAAGTCTTAGTTGTCACTTAGATCTTATCTTTTTGGCATTTAATACTGTTTCCTAAGTCATTTAATATTTGGTGAGTTTGTTGTCTCATGATATAGGATTAAGACACTTGTCACGATCTTGTCTAATCCTATGTCTCACCTGGGCTATATAACCAATGGGTCCTCATTTGTAATTCCATTCCATTCAATTGAATTCCATAATAATCTTGAATATTGCATATTTGTATCCATTATTGCAAATTTATACTCTTTCTTTTCTCTTTTGTAGAAATCTATTTCTGGTTTTGCAAGTGATCTCATAGGCTTGAGTCCTTAAGTGACTCTAACAAGGGGGCCATTAATTTGCCTCTTTATATACTTCTGTAATTTTCTCTAAACCTTTACATCTTATTAGGATAATTGATGCTCAATTCTTTTCTTTTGAGAAATACTTGATCTTTGACCAACATTTAGCCAAAGATTTCACTTCCACAATGATTGACACTTGGAGGATTGCTTCTTTTTTGGACATTATTTCTTTTTCAAGATTGAGTAGGAAACAACCTCATGGAAAGATTATAGATATTACAAGACCTATGAGGCATCAAATGATATATTTATTTTCATATACTTTTTTTATGCTTATTTTTGCTCTCTTTTGCATTACCCAAGTGCTTGAACTCCCCATCCCTTGTTTTTCTTTGTACCTTTTTAGTTCCATTGGCCATTTGACCTTTTTATGGATATTAATATCATTGTCTTTATCTTTTGAAATAGAGGAATTGGTCAAAGTGGTAATGGTTAAGGATTAGATTCTAATTGGTTAATTGTATAGAAAATTTTGGGGAGCTTTGGGATGATGTGTAATTTATTGGCCCAACCTTAAAAACTATCGACTATAGACTTGGGGTGAGGGGTTGTGGTAATTTGCCCCTTCCACTAGTTATACAATCAACATATTGAAATAAAGTTATGACAAATAAGATACAGTTTCTAGTTAGCATATGGTTTTGTGGATCTTTTGGTTGTTTTTGAATGTTGTCTTGTACAACTAAAAGATGATGTAGCTAAAAGTGTTAAAACCACTCTCATAACTTTGGTGAGCCTTTGTAGTTGCCAAAATTGAGTATGACTAGATTTTTTGTTTCTTAGGTTCTTAGGGTCTCTTACCCAAGTTATACTGGAAAAAATGAAATAAAAATATTATTATATATAATTAGTCAATAGAGATTGACCTTTTAAGTCCAAAAAATTTAGTCTTGAAAATTTTGACTCATGGTAGAAAAGTGGTCTCATGTTATATTTAAAAAAAGAGGGTCATAATGCTATATTATATCTCTATCTATATAATATGTCTATTTCTATGCCAATAATATTGCCATTTTGCTATCAATATAAACATTACACATTTTATCATATAATATGCCTATTTCTATGCCAATAATATTGCCATTTTGCTATCAATATAAACATTACACATTTTATCATACAGATGCTAGAATAATTAGATGATGCGCTTCGTATGTGGGCATTTTGCCCAAAAAATTGTCTCATGTCACCAAAAACATTTCATGCCAAACGAGGTATTCTTTGTTGCAATAAATGATTTCACTTCCCAAGTTTGTGGTAGAGTGGGAAGTATTAAAACGAAATAAAAAGGGGCTCAATTTTGTGGATGTGTAATGTACATATCAATGCTCACTAAAGGCACTCAAATCCTACACATGTAACATGTAGACTAATCCATTTTTTGTGTTTGTGATTTTAATCATGGAAAGGTTATCATCACTTGACATTTGCAAACACAACAACTATTGATTCACTTGCATTGTTTCATAGTGATCATTCAATTTTTCACATGTGCCTACCTACTTTTGCTGCCTCACCTACAAATTCATTTTCCCAAATTAAGTCATGACATTCCTAACACGTGTGTTGAAAATTGAGGTGTTTATGTAGCTTAATACTTTCTAAAACTTTATGATTGCTGATATAAATATTTATTCTTTGTTACAGATTCTTTGTGGGTGATTAATCTAATTAATTCATTTTATCATTTGTAGAATGAAGACAAAAGGTTGTAGAAGAATTAGACAGGATATTAGAAGATACATAGCATATATTGTGGATAAACCCTTTTGGGAAAAAACTCCACCAAGAATCAATGTATTATTTAATCTTAGAATAAGATTACAATAATTCCAATCCTTGCTTGAGATGCTTCTTTTTCCTTCAACAAATCTTCTTCACAACTTGCAATAAAAAACTAATACAAACTCTCTTCAACTTGCTTGAGATACATAGGTAATAATCAACCTTGTAAACTCCAAAGAGTTACAATTACAAAGCTCAATTTTTATCTCACAAAACCTACACCTATCTCTTGCAAGTAGAGTTCTACTGTGAATAACAATGTCAAATTAACTCCATCCATTTGGGCGTCCCAAACTGAAGTCATAACTCAACCTTTATTCCGAAGATATCTTCAAAGCTTATCCTCAAAGTTGGCGCCCAAGAATGGGCCCTCTTAACTCAACCTTTTGAAATATCTTAACATGCAAAAGTGTTAACTCCAAGAAGCCAACTTGGGCACCCAAGGTGGGTCCAAGTCAATCTATGTTAACTGAAACATATCTCTCCACCATTCATGCAAGAATGATCATCCCCTGTTAACTGAAAGTAGTCACCTGCTATCTGTCATGTAACTCAAGTCATTAGTCATGCATTCCAAGTTAACTGAAGTAAACTAGCATTCAATTGAAACTAACTACATGCAACTGAAGATAACTGAACCATAACTGAACTGAACTGAACTGAATTGAACTGATTTGAATTGAACTGAACTGAACTTCATGCATGCAAACATTAATCCCTAACTTCTAGGATTTTTACATGCATTACAAAAGTGTTCATCTTCTACTCAAACAGTTAACTTAACTTGAAAGGTGGGTTCCACCTTCCATGCGGGTGCCCCATGTGCCCCTATTATTTAGGAACTCATATTGGATGCCCTCACATGCTTCTAACATTTATAATTAATTACAAATGTCAATTAACATGATTATTTCATTCAATATTAATCTCTTTCTAATCCTAGTGTTGGGGAACACTTTCCAAGGACTTAGGAGATACATGAAATAATGTTTAGGATTGCAATTAAATGACATACTATTCCCAACAATGTGTTTGTAAAGAATGCAACATGATTTTATTTGTGTGTAGACATCACATTAAAGATTAAAATATTCAACACTTATTAATGATTTTGAAATAGAAACTTAGAAGAGCACTAGGAAAAAGAAAGGCAAGAGAATTAGAGTGATGGAGGTGACAATTTTGTGGAGTATCTACTTGGCTAGGCTAGCAATAAGGGGTAGAACTTGGCATGGAATGTGTCATATAATGGATTTTGTTTGCTATGCCAATGAAGGATCCGTTACAAATGATCATATGAAGATCAAAGAAACCTAATTAAACTTAAACACAATTAAGGAAGATATTGTTGTGCACAATATGTGGGCCTCAAAGGATCAATATCTTAGATGCCACATGAAAGAATCCAATAGGGGACTCTATTTTGACAATTTCAAATTAGATTGAGTTTTGTATTTTTTCTTGTTGTTTACTTCTCAATCTTGTGTAATTGATATTTCAATGTTCTATGCAATTGTCATGATATTCTAAAAATCAATGGTATACAACTCATTGTGATTTGTACAAATTTTTCTACAATGTTAAATAAAGTAGTTGTTTCTACCAATACTAGGCTTGAAGTAGGTGACATTGTAATTGGGGTTGAATGAAGTGCTAGAGAACAACATAATAGGAATATCAACATTTAAAAAAGCTTGACACTAATTTGGTCAAATTTTTGATTATTTGGGGCCTCTCAATACCAGTCTGTCATTTTATGAAGATTAATATTTTTGGTTTTCATGTATTTTGAGTTTTGTTACATTTTACATATCTTAAAGGAGTCTTCCTTTTTCGGATTGGAGGTTTTTTTTTACGTGGATTTGAACAAAGTTTGTAAGATTGACTCCATGGGTGGGTTTGGTTAATCAAAGAGCCTAAACTTACTAAGTATTGGTTTCAAGGGCAATGTGACTTTTAGTGGGTCAATTGCTAAAACAAAAGGCTATTATATTGTAGGTAGTGTTGGTAGTGACCCAAAGGTAATCTCTACTAATCTTCTATAATGCTAACTTAAATTCTTAACTTGTTTAAGACAATATGACTTTGAAAGTCCTTGATACACATTTTTTATATATTCGCTCCTTATTTCTAAAATAAGTATTTTAATTTAAACTACATTTCCATATGATAAATAACAATTTTATATTACTTCTCCATCACTAGTAACATCATTATTTTCTCTCACCGATAACATCACTAATAATATGATTTGAATGATTATCAATAATATAAACTAAACCATTGTACCTTTTAAGAGTACAAGAGGCAAATATAATATACAAAGTGTGAAGTCTTGTGGATTAAGAATTAAAAGAAATTACGGTAAAAGTTGAGTGTGTTGTATCATCATCTCTATAATCTGCCATCAAGCTAAAGAAGGGCAAAAGATAGAATTAGAAACTTCAGTGTGGGTCTTGGTTCAGTTGGATGTTGGCTGATGTCTTTTTCCCTTGATCTATCATTACTTATGTATGGGTGGAGTCTTAAGCTTGCGTCTTATAATCTTGTCTTGGTTATAGCTTTCCCTGTGTCTAATCGCCCTTGGGCCCCTGCAATCACCGACTTGTGTGCCCTTTTTCTTTTTAATATTTTCCTATATTTGTGAGAACAAACCATGTTTCATTCTTGGCAAGTAGACGTGGCGTGACACTTGCAACCTTTGAAAAAAAAAACGTCCAAAGGCCAAACCTCACGAGTAACGAGACACACAAAAATCTTTGGTCGCCGAGTCAAATACCACAAAATCCAAAATAACATGTATTGAGAAAACAGGTCCCCACTCCCCAGACAACGTACGCCAATTCATTGGCTATGCTGACGTGCCTGGTTCGAGTCTCCCCCATACTTCTCTCTTGCTATGAGCCAACTCACCATTAACCTTGATTTAACGGTTAAATTAGTTTGTATGTCTGTTCTGTGATAGGGAGAATTTGAATTAAGAGTCATTGTTATTCGGAATGCCGTGTCACGTTTTGTCGTTCCAACAAGATTTAATGGCGGTGTTGTTCTTTTCCAGTAATCCCACTATCCACATCGCATTATGGTTCTCCACTTCTATGTAAGTTGTTATAAAAAACAAATACTGTCATGAGGGGAGCAATCCATATGTCGGGGTGGGTCACACAGAGCCTGTGCAGCTTTTTCAAAGCTCATGGATCTATGCGTTTCTTGTCATGGCTCCCGTACCATGGGATTCACCTTATATCTGCCGTGTTTTGTCATAAATCGTTGAAAAATAATTTCATATGCGGCAACGTCTATTCAGCAGACTGGATTCGCATCTGGCCAAAATAATAATTAATTAAATTAAATAAAAATAAAAATTAAGTATAATAATTCCAATATAATATATTTTAATTTTAATTAATTACTTTTTTGGGCCAAACGTGGATCTAATGCGCTGGATCGACAATACGTTCTTTTGTCCGCTTCTTTTTAGGCTTCTCCAATGCCTTGCACGTGACAGTTGTTTTTTATTTTATATCGGTCAAAGCCTTTCTTTAAGTGATTCGAATAATCAAGATAAAAAATATGTAGATTCGTTTTATTAAAGACGTAACGCATGTTTATATATAGTTAGTTTCGAAGAAAGAACATAATTAATGCCTCGACAATGATTTAGTTAATAATAGTGCTTAACAAGTGTTAGAGGATATCAAAATAATTTGATGGATCCCAATTTATATGGTTTAAATTTGATGGTTGATTATTCTTGTCAAGTAATTTTTTTTTGGTATTTTTAATTTGAAGTTGGATATGGTCTAGCTGGGTGTGGTTCGTAGATTGATCGATAATTGCCGAGTACTTGTTAATTAAAAGTTTGACAGTTTTGAAGGTTTTTAGTTTGATTTGATTATAATGACTACTGACTAAAATCATAAATGAAACAATGAAAATACTTACGAAGCTGAACTCCCAACTGAAATAAAGACAATAAAGATGATAAGACATTTTGAAAAACAGAACAGATCACAAAAATAATCTGAATTTCTTATAAAAGCCCTCACATATTATATCAAAGACAAAGCATATATAGGGCCGTATACGGCCATCAAATTTAGTCGCTAATTGTGGCCCCAGCAGGCTGGTTCTATTCGGAACAAGGAGTGGGCTCCAGAAAATATTTGTTGTCTACACATGCGATACATATTTCATGCTTTGAACTAGTCCAATTATTTAGACTAATTATGTATAATTTTTTTTCCGCCTTTTGGAAGTACCGCTGTAATATGATGAAATTTTTCTTGTGCATTAAATTATATCGCTGCTGATTTGTGCAGAAATGAGTTTATGGCGGCGATTCGATGCACTTGCAGGCGGATTCAAGTGCGCCTAAATCCATATTTGGAGGTAAAATTTAGGTTTTTCCGTTTGTCGGTTTTGGCTTTTGAATCTTCTGGAAAAAAATTGCGAAGGACAAGGCGTTTAAGTAGAGCATTGTTGTAAGATAGTTTCTATCTCTAAAACATATTGCGCGGTTGCTTCTTATGAGCAATCTGTAACACAGCAGGATGCGTTTTGAAGATTTGAAGTATACATTTTAGTAACTGAACTTGTTTGTCAAGTGTTCAAAAGTTATTAATTGGGAAGTCCTAAATAGTATCTATTTTTTAAAGAAATCCCTAACACAGTAGGAGGTATTCGACTGTAAGAACGACCAACTTGAGCAGCTGAGATTATTTCTGAGCTAATGGCGGTAATCAGGCTGTCTGAAAACAATGTAAACCTTACACCAAGCTCTTTTCGAGTTTTGTCGAGTTTTTCTGATGACCTATAGAACTGATTTGTCCTTTTTCATTTGATCAAATAGTTCGGAAATTTAGTTTTTAAAGCCGTCTCTAACAAATAGAACTGGCTTTACATAAGTTGTGAACACTTCGGCTCATAAATTTAATTGTTTTCAAAATTTGTAATTGTTCGGACTTATTTATTTTTAAATTTAAGATCCGTTTAATTACAAGGACTCTTGGGCACAACAAATTTAACAGATGTTGCACCATTATCAACAATTTCAGCAATTTCTGATGTTTTAAGTAAAACAAAAGCTGTTTGAAGGAGCAGAGCTTGTTTATTTTAACTGAATATGGCTGTTTGAAACAGAATCAGAAGTTGGATGAAATTTAGAAGGCAAACTAGAGCAAATGTGTATGAAATCGAAATTGAAAACTAGTATTCAACTTGACCAAATATATAGCAAACAAAAGCTTCCTTTTGAGTAAAATTTGCGAGCTATTTTTAGTAAGACATATATAGTCACCCACAAAAACTATTCTCCTAAATTTAGAGTAATTCGATCAATAAGAACTTGGTCGCTATTTGTGGAAGGGAAAAGTTTGAATGGTTTGTATCTATCTGTAAAGAGTAAAATGCTACAATATGTTTGCTGAATTATCGGATACATAATTAGTAGAAAAACAAAGATGTAAAGAGCTCTCTGCAACGAATTAATGTATAATTTGGATTTCAATCCATGTCGGTCATCATTAATTTCTTTCCAAATAAAGCAATTTTAAACGGTTTCAACGAGTTAGTTAAAGTCTTCTTTTAAAGAAAAATGAAGTTTTAAGATTCTATTTGGGTTGTGGACCACCTATTGGTTTCATTTTTATAGTAAAGCTTTTTTAAAAAAAAAATCTACCTTGTGTTTCAGGTCTGAATCGCCACACTGACATTGATGGCAGAAGAAAAATATTATTGGCTGTGGTTTCTGGCATTCAGAAACACTAGATGTGTCGTCTGTTACTGGTGGGTTTATTAAAATTTAATATATTTCATTTGAGATAAGTTCAAAGCTGAAAGTCTTCATTACAACAGGGTTATTTGGAGCCTTCCTGTTCCCTCAATCGGGTAAATACTATGGGAACAGAGGGGACTCCATTCTGAAACATTTTCCAATGTCATTTGTTCTGCATGTATTCATTAGGTTCTTTACGGGACCCATTTAAGTTGCATAAAAATGCCCAGGCAATTTACTTCTTCACACTCTTATCTGCTGAGGAACCAGTTGTGGTTTTACTTCTATCATGACTGGAACTATCTGTGTAGTTCCTGCACTTCGTGAACGGGATTGCAATATTCAAGAGCATCTGAGAAACCATGTACACTTGACTAATTGTATTCATTTGAAGAATCACGTCCATATGCAGAAGCCCAGAAGAATGTCTGCAGAGAGTTCTCTTATGAGGGACTTGATTGTTCTACAACGGTCTAGATCCCTCAGAGATCCTTCTACAAGCCCTTCATGGAACTCCCCTGTTATTGGATCTTTGATGAAGAGGCTGGAGAAGGAAGGGGTAACTCAAAGGAATGATTTTGGTGGTGTGAGATCTTTGGGTGGAGAACTGAGGAAAGAGTTGAGAAGAGGTTTTGGCACTTCCCCAATTTCCCCAAGTGATGGTTCTAGGAGAAATACAGGTAGTATTATTATTACTGAAGACTCAGGCAAGAAGGAGAAAGTACTGGGAAGCAGCAGAAACAAAGGCATAGTAGACTCTTATGCAGGTAGTATGTTAGGAAGCAGAATTGGGGAGAATAATGATGAGGTAGCGGGGGATGAGAATCACAGAGGTAATTCCAAGATTGGAAGTTTAGAGAACATAAGGGAGAGGGAGAGGAGACCCACAAGGAAGGAGTACAATTTAAGTGGAGGATTGGAAGCTGATGATTCAGTTGCAGGGAACATGTTAACTATGATGAAAAAGACTTCCAGAAGGAAGGGAGTTGATGATAATAGTAGTATACCAGAAAAAAGGTCTGGGCAGTCTAAGAAATTCACTGTGGACAGCCATGAACTTCCGTATCCACATTTTCATCATAAAGAAAATCAGGGCAGAAAAGAAGAGATTGAGTCGAGCTATGCAGCAGAGCATAAGGGGCAGTCAATTTCAATAAGTCACTACCATATCTCAGCTGAGGAGTCGAGCAGGCCTAGAAAGCGTAAGTTTAAAGGCTCAAAGAAATCACATGCACATGGAGTTTCTAGGGAACTAGGATACCTTAATGAGGCTTCAGGTCTTTCTATTGCTTCAAATTCTCTTATTCATGGTGGACATAAGACAAAAGGGTTTGCAGGTTTGCAAGAGACAGAATTACAAACTGGAAATAATGAACTGGAAGTTACACAAGCTCCTAAAAATGGATGCGGAATTCCTTGGAATTGGTCCAGAATTCATCAGAGAGGGAAGACAATATTGGACCTTGCAGGCAGGAGCCTTTCATGTGGACTATCAGATTCAGCAGCATGGAAAATGGAAGGTCTTCCTCCACAAGGCCATCCTAGTTCTCAGAGAGATTTTCCTGTAGTTCCAGGAACCTCAGACCACTCTAATTCTTCTTTTGATTCTGATTCTGAAGCACTTCCCCTACTCATTGAGCCAGGTGCATCTCAGGAAAGTGCTGAAGGAAAGTTTTCAGGTGAGCTTAGTCTCTATGCTGATCACAATTTTGGTTTCAAACAAGATCATGACTCTGCTTCTGACACCAGGTCAACAGACCGATTTGGAGTTGGGAGAGGCCTTGAAGGTAGTGAGAGCTTGAGTCATGAAGTTGGGCATCGCTCCTTGACCCAAAAGTATGCTCCAAAGACATTCAAGGAATTGCTGGGCCAAAATTTGGTTGCACAAGCTCTTAATAATGCTATTCTGAGAGGGAAAATTGGGTTGGTATACATATTTTATGGTCCTCATGGTACAGGAAAAACATCATGTGCGAGAATATTTGCTGCAGCTTTAAACTGTCATTCTTTAGACCAGCCTAGACCCTGTGGGGTGTGCAGTTCTTGCTTAGCACAGGGCACCCAAAAGAGTATGAATATCAGGGAAGTTGGTTCTGTTGGCATCATGGATCATGAGAATATTACCAATCTCCTTGGCAATTGGGTTTTTTCTTCATCCATATCTCATTATAGGGTGCTTATAGTGGATGATTCTGATACACTGAAAAGTGAAGCATGGAATGTCATCTCAAAGATTTTGGATCAAGTACCTAGGCATGTGGTGGTCATTCTTATCACCACAAATCTGGAACAGCTACCTCATACAATTGTAAGCAGGTCCCAAAAATTTTTCTTCCCAAAATTGAAGGATGCTGACATCATAAAAAAATTGCAGGCAATAGCATTGCATGAAGATTTAGAGATAGATAAGGATGCATTAAAACTTATTGCATCAAGGTCAGATGGATCTTTGCGTGATGCTGAAATGATGCTAGATCAATTGAGTCTTCTTGGGCAGAGAATATCTCTTCCTTTGGTACAGGAACTAGTAAGTTAATAACTTTATCACAATGCTTCTAATTTTTTAACTGCATAAAAGCCTAGAAAAGGAAAAGTAGTAGTAGGATTAAATCATCCGAAACCCTGTAGTAGAAGTCATAAATTATATTTATTTCTGTTTTTTTCTTTTTCAAAGAAAAGTGGGTCTATGCAATAATCATGTAATAGACTTAGGTAATAGAATTTTTTAAATTTAATTCAATTATATGCAAACATCAGTCCGCCAAAAATTTTCAAGGTAAAATGCTCAGAGAGCAACTACTGTCGAACCATGACTTATTCTTGAAAATTTGTTGCAGCATATCAATGGTTGTGAGCTTTCTATCATAATTTGAAGTAACCAAGAAAGAAGGGTTATCAATGCTTTTTTCATTTCTTGCTTACAAATTTTCACATTATATATTACATCTTATATGACTATCTGAAAAGAAGCTTGGTGGTGTGTCCAAAAAGGTTAGGGTCCTTGTAGTTTGCATAAGATATCATGTTTTGAATGATAATCACGAGTCCAAATAATAATTTCTTGCTTGCTTCCTTATTAAGGTTGCAATCTGCTCCCTTTGGTCCAATAATGAATCAGTTTTACAGTTTCACTCTTTTTGATCTCTCTTTTCAAATTCGTTACAAGTTTCAAAACATTTCTTTTCAGCTTTGGCCAGATGCCCTTTATGATTTTTCTCATGAAAACAGTCTTTGCTTACCATAGAAGAAGTTTCCACCAAACATATTAAAGTTGTGTTGCTATTTTATTAAACATACTTTCTTTAAGCATCTGGACCAAATATTGGAATGTGAAATTCCTTATGTTGTAGAACCTCTCACCGACTATATAGTGAATTGTTATTGCACAAATTTCAGGTAGCTTTGATTGCTTGTTTTGCTGTACCTTTTAGAACTGAATCAATTTGTGGGGATTATTGCTGTTGAAATGAGCCGTATCCTGACAAATTTATTTGAAGCTACTAAAAAACAAAAAAACAACGATTTCCAATAATGAGTGGTAATAAATTGTGCAACTTGTCATTTAAAGAAAAGGGCCTTGACACAGAACATTATATATTAGGACTCTCTTAGTCTAAACTATGTAACATTTCAGCAAAGGGGAATGTCCAATTGTTTGCCTTGATGTTCAAACTCCAAACTCTTTAATCTTTTAAAGAAAAGAGCTTTGACACAGATAATTATATATTAGCACTCTAAATAATATACATTTCAAAAAAGTGCAACATCAAATTGTTTGCCTTGGCAAGCAGATTCTAAACCCTCTTGCACATGTGTCAACAGATTCAGTGCTCAAACTTAGGTTTGCATCTATCACAACAAACATCTTTTAAGAGCAATTACTGATCTGCTGGAATTTACCTTCCAAGAAAACACCGTAACAGTGAAATTCTGCAAGTATGATTTCAGCTTTCTTCATGGCCCGGGGGTGAATGGGTATAGGGGCATTTTGCACCAAGATATGGTAAAATATAAAATTGGACTGGAGGGTTTTTGCACAGCATGGGCAGCTTACTCAAGGGTTAAGAAAAATTGGGTGCTCCCCCAACACCAAGGAAGGTGGCAGCTTATCTTTTTAACCTTTTCGGGTGTTGGGAACCTCTTGATTCATGTTATTATTTGATTGTGTTCTTTAAATCCTCCCTGTTGGTATTGGTTAAAATCATACAGTTCTAGAATATCATATCCTTTAATTATTGATATAGCTATTAATCCCATATATGTCCTCCGAACTTAGAGTTATATGATGAACATCATTCCTTGGGATGTTCTTTGAATTCAATGGCGAGCAAAATGGACACCTTACAACATTTATGTCACCTTGTGGTCTTCAGTCAGTTCTAATTTACCATATGGCAAGTAAACTAGATTGGCTTGTGTCAAAACAAGCATTGAGTTAAAAAACTAACATTTAGGGAGAAACACATTCCCAATATACTCCCCTACATCGCACACAAATTTGAGTTTCATTTTTACCCTGCTTCAACATTCATTTGTATTAAAAGCAATTGTAGTGCTTGGGATTATGGGTTTAAAATTACCAAAGATAACATTATTTAGTCATACTCTTTGTCCCATGAAGGTCATTACTACCCACCTTTGGAATTGTTGTCTTTGGTGTGCAGTATGAAATGAATGGTATTTGGAAGAATCCTAACTTTTTAAAACGTTGTTTAGAGCATATTTGGCAGACTTCGACTTTGCAAAAGCTTGACAAACCCAAAATCCTTGACTTGGCAAGAACTCGACAACTTAAAAAATTGCTTAAATTTTGTTAGAAACACATTTTTTTTGCAAAATTCAATGACAAGATGTGTCCAATGAGTCCATAAATGAGTACAAAAGTGTTTTCTATCAAATTTGATTAATTTGAATACAAATTGAGTACAGAATTGCATCATTGTGTGGAATCTTGGTGGCTGATACAATAGATGAATTTACGATGATTGCTCTTGAAAATCATTGTCATAATTCATAAATTAAATATTACAAAATACAAAATTTTACATCTTCCTTTTCTCCATTCTAGTGAAAACTTGGGGAGAGGTTGAGGTTCTAATCCTTGGGTTCTACAGTGGCTCCTTGCTTGGCATAGAAGGTTGTGCTTGTGGCCCTAGCTCGACCTCCATCATGCTAGTAGCTGGCAATGAATCCTCCTCAGCCTCATCAATGTTATCCAATCCTATATCTCTTGTTGCACCCACATCCTCTAATGCTTGTCGCTCAAAATCAAGAATCTGATCTTCAGTAAACAATGGGGGCTGCTCATCTCGCCTTGTCCAATCGCTATAAGGATCAATCTCATCCAAATCAATGAGATCCTTTGATTCATTCTCTACCCTTCTTGTGTGAAGTCGAAGGTTGTAATGCACAAAGACAAGGTCATTGATGCATTTTTGAGCCAATTTGTCCCTCTTCTTTGTGTGGATGGCCTCAAACAAACTCCAATTGTGCTCATAGCTGGATGCACTACAAGATTGGCACAAAATGTAGAGGGCTAATCTTTGGAGATTTGGGGTATTTGCACCCCAATCTATCCACCAAGAATCTACAAAATAAAATATTGAAGAGTTAGAAAGCAAAGTATCAATAGTTGTAAATTTGAAAGTTGTAACTTGTAAGATGCATGTGATATAAAGACTCCAAATTTTATTGCCCGACAATTGAATGGTTCTTCCTCATATAGCTAGTTCCAAAGAAAAGAGCCTACCCCTACCAGTCTTGTAATTGTGTAATTCTTGAATATTGAGGTCTCTTACCTCAACCTAGGGTGTCATCCTTAGAATGCATGTTGTGTAATGTCCCCTTTTTGAATAACCCTAAATGTTGCCCTAGAATCACAAGTATAATGTAGTTAGGATTATATCTTACCAATTAAATGCCTTAAGCAAGATGAATCTTGGTTTAGGTCTCGCAATCATGTTGAATAATGTTGGAATATAATTAATATGATCAAACATATATAATAAATGTCTTATCTATTTAAACCATAATGGGACTTGGATGAGGAGCATGATAAGTCCGCCCAAAGCTATCCATACCAAGTCTAGGAGCGGATATACCATCCCTCTTGGCCCTCAAGTGGCAAACACATAGTCATCCAACATGGGGTGGCGTACTTGGTGGACAAACTTGTACTTGCATTCCCTACCCTTGTTGCCGTATCCATCCCTCTTACGATCAACAACCAATCCATGTAGAGATTGGGGAGAAGCTACAATAGGAGGCCCATAGATTCCCCTTTCTAATCCCAAGGGCAGATAGTCATCCCCTTGGCCCCAGGTGGCCAGCTTGGAGTGGCATAATTAGAAAGAAATCTATTACCTGCTCACCCTATTGGAATTTCCCCCATTCTCTTGATGGTTGCATTGATGAGAATTGCAAACACTAAATATATCCCAATTACATAGAGATTATACAATAATAAATACATCACAATAATCATGATAGAGCATACCACAATATCTATGAAAACATATGATTGCTATAACCACAACAACAGATGTAATATTAATGCAGATGGTTAATTCTGATTTGCTTCCTATAGTCTGCAGATATTGGCCTAAATATAAATATCTTTTGAAGATGGTTCGATGTCCTCCTCCTTTGGAAATATCCTTCCTTTTATACCCCATGATGGATACAAAGAGATATGCTTGTTCAATCTACTTGTCCCTTGGTAATGGACACGTCCCTAAATTGTTGTTCTTTCTAATCGCCACCTTTCTTTGCACATTAACCAAGCACTGCCTCCTTTTTGACTTTAATTGTTGCCTTTAAAGCATAATCGTTTCATACTTGATCACTGCTTATTTTGTTTGGACTAATTGCTGCTTTAGAATAACTTTTGTCTTTTTCCCTCATTCGTCTTATGTGACCTTTGGAGGAGATCGCTGTTTAGGGAGTGCAGTGTAGGAAGTTTTTAGAGGTTTATTTTATTTCATTGTTCTTTTACGGGGGCATGACATGTTATAAGGCCAGTCATAGCCTCTCCATTAGGATTTGCAAAGTTATCTGAATAGAAAAAATGGGGTTGATGAAGTACCCTGCTGCATGGATGGGTTGGTGGAGCTGATTGTTCAACCACTGATCAATGATCTCCCAAATGGGATCAAATTTGAGGTAGTCTCCCTTCTTATAATTTTGGATGGACTCTTTGGTCATATCCATGGCCTCATAAATATACCCCATTGGGTTTTGATCCCCACTACCAAACGGAGAACTCTGACCAAGGGCTTCAACACCTACAATTTACAAATACTAAAAGATTAAATTTACAAATACTGAAAGATTAAATTTAGAAATTTATAATGAAAGAGACTTAAATTCAAAGTTGAAAATAAAGAATTTAATTTGAAATTTAAATTGAAGTTTGATGTTACCTTGATGATCTTTCCAACCTCTTTGCAAAGGCATTATAAAAAACTATCTTTGTGGTCCTCTCTTTGTTAGCCCTCTTTGAATATGTTGAGTCTAGCCATGCTTAACTCACAAACATTTGCTTCAAGGATGTCAATGAACTATAAATGCTTTCCAATGTTAAAACTAAGTTGTAAACCTTGTGACACCTAGTGGCACAAGCTCCTTACCCCTGGTGCAATATATCATTAAGGAGAGAACCCAAGGGTGATTATGAATATAATTTGTGATGCGCCTTGCATCTTCTACAACTTGTCTCACCCAAATATTTTTTCCTATGTCTTCGAAAGGAAAGTCAAGACAATGGGTTGCACATGGGGTCCAAAAGAGTGATAGATGCCTCCCTTGAAGTATTCTCCTAGCTGTTATGTACATTGCTGCATTGTCAATGACAACTTACACTACATTTTTTATGCCCACCTCTAAGACAATTTCTTTCAACATTAGGCTCAAAGTTTTTGTATTCTTTATTTTGTTAAGGGTATCTACTATCAATTGACTTCGAGAAAGTTAGTTCACCATTTGAAGCCATCTAAAACTTGATGGTGTGGTTCCTTCTATGCGTCCATCCATTTAAAAGAATTGTGCAACTGAACTTTTGTCATTGTTACTTTTGATCTTCTCCAATTGTTTTTGTGTATACAATATCATCCTTGTGCAACCTCTCAGTTAACTCTTTTGGAACATATGTCTTTTACCCTTTCGCTGCAACTAACAATGTTGCTACGAAAACAAAGACAAAGAAACAGTGTTTAAAAGAAATGTAATGATTTGAACACGAATTTTAAAAAATAATCATGTAAATGCATTTTAAACATAATATGGTAATTGAATAGCAATAGCATTAATTAATTTAACAAAAACATGTTTTTACCTTAAAACATATGCTCTATGTTAACGAAAAAAATACAGTGATCTAAAGATGATTAAAAAAAATGTAAATGCTTTTCAAATGTAATACCATAATTTGATAGCAATAGCAATTTAAGAAAAATAACATGTTTTTACTATAAAGTGTAGACTCAATGTTTAGGGGAAAAAATCAAATTTCATTCACTTTTTTTTTTTTGTGAATTAACCATAAAATATACATAAATTTAATTCAATGCATTTAAAATTGTAAAATTTATATGTTATCAAGAATTTAACATGCTAGAAATATTTTGTATGCTTAGGAAAAAAAAAACAAAAAATGTAAGTAACCTAGATACCCGAAATTCCTCAAATTTGCTCTTTGAATGCACTATAAAATTATTCCAGTTGACTCAAGAATGCTCAAATGCTGGTGCGATCTTTCCTTTTGGATGTGTAGGGCATATAAAGCCAAAAAATAATGTATTTTCAATATTTTTTCTGCATAGGGTCTTTTTGAAGCGTAGGGAAAGTTTTGCAGTTGGACTAGTTGAGTACTTGCACGAGTTCAAGTGCAAAACTCACTAAAAACTCAGCTACATTACTTGACAACAAAACTTTGCAAAAACTTGCAGCGAAAAAAAAAACTATGGGCACTCTACAATCATTATCAATTTTGACTATAGTGTGGACATATATTTCCATGAATTTTATTTAAGGGTTGTCTATTAAGGCAACAAACTTGTAATTTTTGTGTTGGTTGATTATCTCTCCAAGTATGCTCACTTCTATTCTTTTGCCCATCCTTATTGTTCCATTACAGCAATACTAATAAATATGATAAATATGTGAGAGAGATCAAACTTATTCATTAAATTAATTACTGCATACTACTCTATAGTTCGTTTCAGATTATATGCCTGCAATTTCTTATATTAAACCTGATTGATATATTAGATTTGCAGATTGCTCGATCTGCTAATGGATGACTGACAATTTAATATTCAGAAAATATTATCTTTCTGCTGATTACAATCGTGTATTAATTCTCAAATTCCATCGATGATGCCTTTTCCTTTAAGATGTCTTGCATTTTATACCCACGATGGGGCTGAAGGTCACACCTTTTCATTGTAATGCTTTCACCAAAAGACATGTTCCTTGGTTAATTGCTTAACTAATTGTTGCCATCATTAATCGCTTCAGGGATAATTAATTCCATTAATATTATCCCTTGCTGATCGCCGATTTCCTTAGAAGCATTTACTGCACTAACGGTTATCTCTAATTACCTTGCAAGAGCAAATCGTGGTTTCCCTTGCATTAATAATGATTGTTTTATACTTTTATTTTATTATTATTTTAAAATGGGATTTTCATATTTGAGGAGATTGCCACGATCTCCAAGTACATATCTCCTATTTTTTTGAAAAATGACATTCCAATACCCATCCCTATGTCTTGTTGTGCTAGTCTCTTGGTAAGTATGCTCAAGAGTTAGCAAGGGGATTAGATTGGATAGTGACTCTAGTAGTTTGACCTTACATGTATTACCATAGGTTTTTAGTTGCAGAAACAAGAACAACACATTGCTTTTTGACTAATGGATAATTCAGATCTAATTGAACAAAGGAAATATAATGTATGGCTCATTCCTTGCCATTATGATTGTTTTTGACATTTGATTAACAATTAACAAGGCATTCTTGAAGGGGCATTGTCCATTTGGTAGTCCTACTAATTACTGATGGTTTTCGCTAGAGGTAGCAAAGGGATTAGATTGGACAATGATTTTAGCAGTCCAACATAACATGCTTTGCCATAAATTTTTAATTCCAAAATGGAGAATGATACATTGTGTTTTGATTAAAGGATAATTGAGCTCTTATTGAACAAAGTACAAGAACTGTATAAGCATGCCTCAAAATCTTGATATTGAGATATGCGTATAGGGAGAACTTCTTGTTGTCTATGGGAAGCATAAGCACAAGTGGGCAATGAAACATGTGATTGAGCTTCTCAGAAGCATTTTGAACCTCAAGGGTACAAATAAAGGTGACAATTTTTGTGGCAGGAAGTTATCAACAATGCATTGCAAGTGTGGTCCTCAAGAAATCATTGGAGAATTGGTGAAGTTGCATACGAATTGGAACTTCCAGAGGGTAGTAAGATCCATAATGTCTTCCATGTTTCTTGCCTCAAGAAGGCATTGGGTCAGCAGGTTGTGGCATCTCTAGAGCTTCCACCACCTGATGGAGAAGGGAATTTGGTGTTAGTTCCTGAAGGTATTGCAGATTGGAGAGAAAGGAAGCTGAGGAATAAGGTGATTTGAGAATATTTGATCAAATGGAAAGATTTACCAGTTGAGGATGCAACGTGGGAAGGGGAATAGATTCTGTAGCACCCCAATTTGAGATTGCTAGAAGACCAACAATCTTGGGAAGGGAGGACTGTAATTTCCCTCTTCGTGTAGTGTTCACTTGTGAAGAACTTTTCTAATCTTTCTATTCCCGAGATTAGCAATAAACCAAATTACAAGGGAATATGAGAATAATTAAAACAAGGCAAAAAAAGAAGCTACAGTCCGAGAGGTTTATTTAATTATTCATTTTAAGGTGGGGCCACTTTAAGTTAAATGTCTTTCATGGTAGTTAATAAATCAAAGTATGCTTTAGTTGCTTATTCTCAGATTGGTGCGATTTATTGAGAATAGATAAGTCCGTGATTTTTCAAAGTAGAAATAAAATCCTTTTAAGAGATCGCTTGCTTTTTTGGTGAAGAAAGGATGGCAAGTTTGGCTGATAAAAAGGCTTGATTTAGGAAGAAAAGAGATTCAGAAAAAAAATTATTATCTTTTACTCTCTCATCAAGCTCTGTTGAAGATGCTTAACAGGATGAAACCCCTGTGTCGAATGGGACAAAAACCCCAATCCAAGTATTGAATTTCTCTCTGGAGCGATTGCAATATCTGTGCAAGTTTAAGGCACGAGGTTTGGAAAGTTGTTTGAGACATTGGAAGTTATTTTGAGTGAATTCTGGGGAGGAAAGCCACTATAGCTAAATCGCAGTATACTATGTGAAGGACGTGGTTTGGTCATCAAAGAACTGATACCTGCTCAGTTGCGTTGGGAGTTTGGAGACTGTTAATGCAAGTGCAACAGCTGGGGAAAAATTAGAGAATCAAGCCATTGCTTCAATTAGAAATTCTGGGCGCAAACACAAACAAATTATACTTCTTTCCAACCTATCTCACAGGTTCTTTGTTGCATAAGCCATATAGTACATTGTTGCTTAGTTGTCTAAATAAACTTGTCGATTTGAGTTCCTTTCTGTGCATGTATTCAGTTTGCATTAAAAATCTGTGTTCAATTTGCACTCTAAAATCTGAGTTGTTCTAAGTCAATAAATTGTAAAAAGATCCAGAAAAGACACTGTTACATGTATTTTTCATTTAATGAAGATATTTGTAATCCCTGCAATACTCTGAGTGGTTTCTTTTGAAAAGCATAACTTCTATTAAAATGTAAAAAAACAAAGAAATTCTTCATACTTCCGGGAAAGTATATTTCACAGACTCGGTGAGGGTGACTCGACTTAGGACTTGGGACTTGGTGAGGGTGACTCAACTTGGGACTGGGGACTTGACGCCCGAACTTGGCGCAGAGTTGGCAAAATGAAAAACCCAAGAAATTTAGAGATTTTTAAGGATTTAAAACTTGTTTCATGCACCCTTTATTAAATAAACCTTAAAGGCACAATAACATCATCAAATAGAAGCTAATTTGATCACATACACAAGTATACATTGATCACATAAGTATAAACGCAAATTGTAGCTGAGTTGTTGAAGGAAATAGCACACTAAGATATATAGTCAAAGACTCAAATGTATACAAAACTCATGGAATATGAAATCCATGACAAATGTTCCAAACAAAAATGAAACGTCAAAAGATTCAAAACAATAACTAGAAGTCTATGGCTCAAAGGAGCCTGCATCCTTCTTGCAGTGCCCCTTGCGGGGATCTAGGGGCAACGCCTCCAGTGGGGCCAAGGGGCAACGCCCCTTGTGGGGGTCTAGGGGTAGCGCTCCTAGCAGGGTCAAGGGGCAGTGCCCCTTGTGGGGGTCTGGGGGCAATGCCCCTTGTAGGGCTTTGGGGTAGCGCCTCCAGTGGGGTCAAGGGGCAGCGACCCTTGCAGGGGTTTGGGGGCAGCGCCCCTCGCGGGGTCCCGGGGCAGTGCTTTTGGCTCACTCCCTGTTGCGATACAGGGCGGATTCGAGGGTGGAGCCCCTGCCACCAAGCCCAAATTAAGACCTCCAAAACCATACAAACCTTCATGGCGTACATCATTTTGCATTCACAATAAGTAAATAAAAAACAATTTTAACTTTAAATTTTATGTAATTTTTGCACTTTTCAAACCTGCCTTCGTGAGTTTGTTTGACGAGACTAGCCCGGACTCGGTGAGTCTCACAAGGACTCGGCCGAGTTTGAGTCCGTGTCCCCCAAACTCAGCTGGGGTGACTCGACTCGGAACTCCCTAAGTCCAGGTGAGTCTCATTTCTATGGGACTCAATACACATTTTTTGGTGTCTTTCTAGTGTTGTCATTAAAAAGCCTCATTGGAGAAATCTGCAACTACTCCTCTTGAACTTCTGGAAAATGTGATGATTTATCTATTGCATGCTACCTAGGTATTAGCGATAATTTTGTTCAATACAAGTGACCCTAAGTTTGTCACTTGCCTGGAATAGGAAAATGGAGGTCCTCAATGAAATGTAATGATGTCTCCAGAAATTAAAGGCTTGTGCTAGTTACACAAGCATGTGCTCTGTAGCTTGTGATAGCTCTAATATGTCTTTCAATGTGGATTTCCTCCTACAGTTTTAGCAGCTGCACGATAACTAGGTCTTGCATATATTGCTTGTTATTTTCTGTTATTGTTAGTCCTCTTATGCACAGGGTGACCATGTGTCAGGATTCATAAGGATGCTTGTATGATAAAGTTATTAGCTGTTGCTAGAGGTAGAGGGATGAGCTTTGTGTCCTCAACAAGGAAGCTCTTTGGTGTCAAATTGGCACAATTTTATTGTTGATGTCTGGGAGGCACTAAGGACAGTCCTTGTGCTTATAGAGTTGTAGCATATAGGGGGACCATCTGTGAGTCACTGCTGAAGTTTGAGGTGATAACACATGCTGGGGTCAACCATAGTGGAGGGGAATTATTGTGTGTTAATGACTCTTATCCTACTACAGTGGTTGCATGGGCATGTCCGCTAATGGATTGCATTTCTGTAGGTTTGCATTCATGGATTGCTTTTACATGCCGACTTCATCTATTAGGGGTTCTTTGATGCATTGTGTTTCAGGTAGAAGATCACTATCGTGACACATTTAACTGTATAAGAATGCAATATGTCATATTAATGAATGACAATATGTATGATCTTATCAGTATATTAATATGATTAAAACTTTTGGTCCACATCATGTTAATTTTCTGATTCATTTCAATTGCCACGTTGTTTGCACACCTGGTACATTCATAAATCCCTATTTGATACATCCCTAAATCCTTTAACTTTGAAATTTGGCACATGCATGCCTAACATATGCCTACATCCATTCTGCATGTGAGGCAACTTTAGGCTTTTGGTGCTTGAAGTTTATCTCTCCATATTTTATTGGAGCTTGTACAACATGTCAATGCTTTCCCTTTATTTTTTCTGGGTCTACACTGACAATTAAAAGATTTCTACATAATCTAACTATGAATGTTTTCTTTCTAAAGTATTTTGGCTTTTGCTGAAATGGATGTTGAAAAAAGTGAATGAAATTGGTCTATGAACTTGTAAAGTGATTTCCTAATGAAATGCATATGAAATCAGAAGGATTACTGAGTCAGGAAAAAACTAACATTGACTATTCTGTAAATTTGATAGTTATAAAATAAGAGTGTATTGATAAGAAATATATCTAGGAATAGTTAGTATTGCAATTAAAGAAATTGTGTTTCTAGTTGCATCCTTGACTAGAACTGTAGTTTGTTCTAATTAAGTTTTGAGATCTTGTTGTACCTTTAAATGAATGTTTTGCATGATCTTTCAGGTTGGTTTGATTCCAGATGACAGGTTGGTGGATTTACTTGACTTGGCATTGTCTGCAGACACTGTAAATACGGTCAAGTGTTTAAGGGAACTTATGGAGGCAGGGGTGGAACCATTGGCCCTGATGTCACAGTTAGCAACATTAATAACTGATATTCTTGCAGGAAGTTACAAACTCTCTGAAGAAGGGCACAGGAAGTTTTTCCGGAGAGAAACGTGTAAGTAACTGCTTAGTGCTTCTCTGCTTCTCGTGTCAATACGAAATATTTTTTTCAATTCTTAGTGGACTGTATTTTGTTACCATACATGGTGTTGAAAAAAATTGACTGGTCTATCGTATACATGGTCAAAGGAATACCTGAAACTTGCCTTCTTTTCTTTCTGTTATCACTTGGTCTGGGACATTGTAGGAGCTTCAATTATTCCCCTCAATTTAATCTGGTTCTGCCCTTGTGTCTGATTGTACAGCATAGAATTTTGACTATGTTTTACTCACCACCACACATGTACATGTGCATTTTACATTTTAAGTTAATCAAGTTAAAAACCTGTTTATTATTTGTTTCATCTAACTTTATGTACTTATGCATTGGTTTGATATCACTTGCCTTAACTGGTTGTAAAACATAGTTAAAATTCTACACTGTACAATCAGACACAAGGGCAGAACCAGATTGATATCAAACCAATGCACATGTACATGTACATTTTACATTTTCAGTTCATTAAGTTAAAACCCAGTCTATTATTTGTTTCATCTAACTTTATGTATTTGCGCATTGGTTTGATATCAGTTGCCTTCAATAATTGGATCTTTGCATCTTATTAAGCTTCTTACTTGGCAGTTTTCAAAATTCTATTTCAGGGCTTGACTGTTTGCCTATGCAGCTCTTATTTCTGAGAAAAAAAGTGTTACTTTGGTCTCAGATAGTATGGTGTTCAGGAAGGACTTTTAATGCTAATCTGAATAAAATTTAGTGTGCTTCTTTATGGCATTTTATTTTGTCGTCTAATTGTTGGAGTAGAGTTGCCATTGACTTGAAAGTGAAACAGTGGCAACATCTTACAACTGATGAAAACTAGCCTTCTTGCTAAACAGGAACCTACTCTAAGCTATTTTGGAACATTTATTAAACTTAGCTGGCTTCAATCAACCATCAAGAACAAGAATGATGCGTAATGACTCCAATGAAGCAATACTATATCATTAACTTGAAGGGCTCTTGTGAAGGTCACCCTCTGGCAGTTGTTGTAGAGAAATGTTATCAAGAAACCATTGTCTACGCCAACAATGTGTGGCAATTTAATCAAAGGGCATTTGAATGTAGTTTATTTAGTCTGATGTTTATGTGTTGAAATCAACCATAGTCAAAGATAGGTAGCAGATCTGAAATTGCCCCATATCAATGGCATATCCTCAAAGATGTATCGGAAACCACAGCTTATCTACCAATGATAAATACTGGAGGAACTTGGACCTTTGATCAGACAATAGAAAGTTAGAAACATTATTCTTTGTCCAATTTGAGTGAGGTTTTGAAATTTTTCTATGCATCTGTGGCATCCAAAGTCTGGCAAACCAGTGATTTAATAAAAAAATACATCAATCTTGCATACTCTATGGAATGGTAACTTATAACCACATGCCTGGGTATGTGTAGAGGTGCTTCCAGATAAATTATACTCAGAATCTCAGGGTCCAGCAAGAACCTAAAAGGTGGTTTATGGGATTATATCATTTAAAGGCTAACAATGTCTTGAATATGAACATTTTGCTTTTGTAGGGATCAACGAATCAACATCAACAGGTTGTTATCTTGACTTTCAACCCTTGTAACAATTTTTGAGAATTTAGTGTTATTCCTAACTGTAGTGTTTGCTAAATTGCTACTAGAATTTCATGGAGCTGGAGAATTATATACCATTTTTAGTAATCTCAATTCCCACTCAATTTTAATAAGTTTTTACTCTTTCCTCTTTTTGGTGATACAAAATTAAAACACTAAATGGACTCTAGAAACTAAATTTCTGCTATTTTTTGAAGCTTGTCCAAGGATTTTTGTTTTTGATGTTTATGGGTTTGTTAAGTTAATATTTTCACCAATTCGACTCTACCTTGAAGCGACCTGCATTTAACTTGTTATTGAGAGTAAGGCTTAGAAATAAAAGAAAGTTTTTTTGTTTATGTGCTGCCAAATGGGCAAGTTTTTCCTTATCCCTTATGTTAAAAACTAGTGTCTATCTAAATGTGTTATTTACAGTCACAGGTGTATACCCCAGATAAACAAGTACATGCTTCTATTTTTTTTATTAAATCTTTTTACTGGGAAACATCAGTGTAATTACAAGTTTTTTTGTTTTTGTTCTCTTGCATATTCATGGACATTTGTGTTTGATTTTTGTCAGTTGCATTGATTAATTGTTAGATAAGTTGTCCATTCTTTTGTTTTCATGGACCTAGTTGTAATTCCTTATAATCATAGAAAGTGAGGTTGGTTTCTTTGGGGCTTGCAGTCATACTGGAAAACATGTTAACCACACACAGATCCATTGTGGCTGCTTATACACTGCATTTATTACCCTAAGCAGACATTATGTCATTAATTTTTTTTCTCAAGAAAATAATATTCATGTTTATTGGATGAATCTGATTAGCAAGTGCGGAGAGAATCATTAGCTATTATCTTGTATCCTTTCTTTTGCCTACTAAAATCCTAAATCATGCTCCAGTGGCCTATTTCTAAAACACTGCTTACTTTATAATTTTAATTCATTTTGCAGTGTCTAAAGAAGAGATGGAGAGATTGCGGCAGGCATTGAAGACACTTTCCGAGGCTGAGAAGCAGCTTCGGTTGTCAAGTGATAGAACAACGTGGCTAACAGCTGCTTTGCTTCAGCTTGCTCCAGATCAGTCATATATGTTGCCAAGTTCCTCTGCAGGTACCAGTTTCAGGCAGAGCCCTATAGCACGGAATCATACAAGTGAAAAGCAAATGACCGATAGAGAATCTGTGGATGCTAGACGGGACCATAAAGATGATATCTTTGAGAATACACAAATCAAAGATTTCAGAACAAAGAAAGACATCATTTCTGCTAAGAGTACGAAGGATCCTGGTTCCGCCAGCCATGGTGGAAGCAGAGCTAGGGGCAATTCATCAATTTTATCAGAGAGAAACAAAAGTTTTGAACATAATGTGGATTCAAAGATTATTGGTAAGAAAGCAATGCCAACAACCTCATTTGCATACTCTATGGAGGTAAATGAAGCAGGGTTGAGGCAATTTATCTGCAGAAGTCCATCTAAGCTTGAAGATATTTGGGGAGGAGTTCTGGAGAAGATCCATGCAAATTCCTTGAAGCAATTTTTGCGTGTACAAGGAAAACTCTTTTCAGTCTCTTTTGGAGCAGGTCAGTTATTTTACAATGGTTGAAGTTGTCTGTATTGAATTTCTAGACACAAATTTGTTTAGTAGGTTATCTTGTTTGAATTCTTTCATAAAATTTAATATTAGATGATGGAGTTTGAATAAGTGAAATTATTGAAGGAAATGATTTGTGTATTTTAATCATAATGTTTCCTCTTTTATCGTCAAGCATGTCTAAGATGAATTTCTTCTACTATTAACTCATACTGATGTTCATGCAAATTTAGTGCATCTTCAGCGTTTCCTTTAGGTTCATTTCATCTAAAACCCCACCATCCCTGTGGGCAGGTCAGATTTTCTTAAAAGATACTTTAGACCTTTAACTTAACTACATCACTCTAGATAAAACTTGTATGACTTTGGATGGCACCTCTATTCTTTGGCTCTAGTCTTCTAAGGATTGTTTGATGGCCATGAGAGCTAAGAATAAGTTATTTATCCTTCCAAGAAAGATTTATTTGGATGAAATTTTGATTTAAAGTAGAGTTTCAGAAAGCCCACATGTCGCGGCTGAAAGGGAATGCAACACACAATTAGTATTGTAAAATGGAAAGGCAGTTGATTCATGATTTCTAGGGTGATTATGTTCTTGGCCTACCAAATAATGGTGCTCATAGGTTCTATAGGCTGTGGTAGGTTTTCTATCACTTGTTGAATTGTAATGGTGCAATGCACTATTGCTACTGTTTAGGTTCTTCTCTCTTCAAGGTATCTTATCCTTTTAACCGAGGCCCATTAGAGAAATGAATGGGCCCTCCCTTGATTAATGGCTATTGTTTATCATTGGGTCTCATCTTTTAGATAGGAAAATGGAAGATATGATGGTGTGCACATATTTGATGGTGCAACTTGTTTCTTTTGTGATTATCTCCAATCTAAGGTTTTATTTGTATCTTCTAATGGGCATTTTGAATAGATGTCCAAAGGAAGCTATTCCTTCCTTTATTATGTTGAGAGGCGTAACTTACGGCTACATTTGGGGTAGGTGTAGCGTAATGTCTGTGAAATGTTCATAGTAATGGCTGGCATAAAATAATAATCCAAATAAAAAATTTATAATATTATATATATACACACACACACACACACACCAAAAAAAAAAAAGTTACCGATACGTAGCTAAATGGCCTCAAGTACAATACGGAAACGAGGTACAATATAGGTACGAAGCAAAAACATCTACGATACGTAAATGAGACTGTGGAAATGACCAGGAAATGGAAATGAGATCGTGAGTACGAAATTTCATACTTGGTTCAAACCCGGACCGAATCCATGCATTCAAACGCCTAGGCTATGCTTTTTCCAATGAATTTGGCATTTTTTATTATGTTTTTGACTTTTTGTTGACTTCTAAACAATTAAATATTCTTTCTAACCCTAATCTTTGCCTCCAAACACATCAAATAGGTAAAAACATACTCATTTAACAATTTGTGAATGAAAAACAAGTTTTTTTGCCTCCATTGCTGAACTTTCTCTTTTGCTTGCACAAGCTTGAATAGACTTGAAGGCTGATCATTGATTGTTCGAAGTTGGTTGTTGTGCTATTTCTAAGCACTTGCAAGTGTCCGTTCATTGCCAAGAAGATTGTAGAGCAAGATTTCTTCAAAAGAGATAGGTTTTTTTGAAGTTTTTTTAATTTTATTTTTTACATGTTTTTTACAACAAATGTACTATTTTGTTTTGTTTTTAAGTTTTTGTTTTGTTTTCATTCTTCTAAGTGTCTATAACGCATGCTCAATTTTTTCAGTTTTTTGAAATTAATTAGTCTTTTAGTTTCAATACCAAAATTATTTCATGTGTTGTGCCTTAGGTATTACAATGGCAACCGCTTCTAACTCCTCAGGCTCACATCAATCTCGTTTCAAAATAAACAAAACCTCTCCCCTTAGGAAATATGTAGAAATGGTTCAACAAGTTCCAGGTGGTGGAGTATATGTTTGGATTTGTAGTCATTGCCATGTTCAATATACGAGCTCATATAGTCAAGTGAGAGGGCACTTGTGTGGGATCCTTGAACTAGGCATCAAAGCTTGTCTAGGTGAAAATAACCAAGGCATTCCAGATCATATAGTGTTGGGATATATTGCTGAGCAAGAAAAATCAAAACAAAAAGCAACCAATTTTAAAACAAGCCATCCTTTGAGGAAAGGATCTCGATTGATGAAGCCCCCTACACTGCCTTATCATTTTCCACTTATAGATAGCCATCCATTTATGTCCATCCCTCAAGAGCAAACCATGCCCTCTTCAAATAAAAGATCTAAGGGACCATTGGAAACTTCATTTTAGAATGAGGCAAGAGATTGCTGATCAAGACATAGCAGTGTGTCTATGCCAATGGATTAGCATTCAACGTTGTTCG